>PNEQ01068196.1:0-47973 GCA_003012365.1 Medauroidea extradentata | reverse complement strand
TCCGTTTAGTGTATAGGTTTTCTTGGGGATCTTCCGTTTAGTGTATAGGTTTTCTTGGGGATCTTCCGTTTAGTGTATAGGTTTTCTTGGGGATCTTCCGTTTAGTGTATAGGTTTTCTTGGGGATCTTCCGTTTAGTGTATAGGTTTTCTTGGGGATCTTCCGTTTAGTGTATAGGTTTTCTTGGGGATCTTCCGTTTCATTAACCTTACCGTTCCACCATATTCACTTTACGTCCTAATTCTTACATAATAATAATAATTCCTAAACAAGTAAACCACTACGTGCTGCTAAATAATTTTGCTTAAGTCGGACAAACGTTGCATAAAATTGTAATATTTTAAAATAATAAACATTTTTTAATTTTTCGCACAAAAATTTCTAAAGTGAAAATATAAGTTGGATTACAGTATCTACTTTGCATTTTAAAATCGATCACATGTGCCAACTATTTCAACATGAAGCGGTTTTGGCTGTAATTTTGTACGGCAATGCTCCACGATATAAAAGAGCTAATACTTCAAAACTAAAAAAAAAAAAAAAAAATAAATAAAATAAAAATTACATATCCTGTTGTAACTTTCTGTAGATGCTGAAATATTTCAAATATTAATTGTCGTACTTTGGTTGGGTATATAAGCCCTGCAAATTATGTAAGCGTCACAGAAGTTAATCAAAAAATTATTTCCCTATTAAAAGAAAAATATAAGTTAATGTTTTGCATTGATAGCTTCATGTTTGTTCTGCTATAAATAACTTCGACTGGAAACGTACCCCATGTGACTATTTTCTAAAACGAAGCACAGTAATTTAAATTGTAGTAGTTATTTTAAATCATACAAAAGTATAGTCAGTTTGTATTATTATTGTGTAGATAAAGGGAGAGAAACATAATATAGTAAGTTTTGTTGCAATATAATTTATTAAGTTAGAAGACAATATATCAAGGAAATCATATATCGTTCATAAGCGAAAAATATAATGAATTAGTGTAAAGTGGGGATATTCGATTTGAAGTAATGTAATATTAGTATATGAAGTTATTAAGTAGGGTTTTCGTCAAATATTCAGAACGATAGTGATATATATATATATATATATATATATATATATATATATATACATATATATATGTGTGTGTGTGTGTGTGTGTTAATTTACGATTGATGCATCAATTTGAGAAGTGAATCTCCCTTTGTAGGTTCTGTCATTAAGTCCGTAAATTTCAATAGCTTTTACTTAATTGCATTCACAAAATTGATGTCAATTCGAGTTTAGTATTCACAAAATCCATGCATGAAGCTGAATTAAATACTCAAAAAATTATTATGGATTAAAATTGCAAAAAGGAAATATCACATACTAATAATAATAGTTAATTTAGAATATTCAGTTTCTGTTGATGCATTAATTTTGGAGTTTCGTTCTGTCACAAGAGAACCATTCAGAGGCAGAGAGGTACTGTCGACAATTTAAGGGATTATTGAGATCACTCTAATTTCCCAGTTATTTTATGCCAATTAAAAAACTCGCAGTGTGTTTCGAAGCGTGATTAAACGTGGTAGTGATAACAGAAGCACGCTTAGCCGAGGCTGTGAAAACATTCCAGATATAAACTGCACCGTTCGTAAACGTCCACTTTCAACATATAATTGGTATCTGCTTTCATAACTACGATTTTCGTGACAGAAAGGACCATTATTGATGTTTATCAACAGCCCTAAGATGGGTTTAAAATGAAAATAACCCAGACTAAGTAATTAATAACTGCGAATATTTCACCTTTAAAATTTATTTTAATTACAATCAGTAATAAAAATATCATTCCAGGTCATGCTGTTGCTAAAGGCACTAAAAGTTTCTTCTCCGCTGTGAATAATTACTCTTTTAGTAAGTTAATAAGGAGGAATTATTTCCGCAGTGCAATATGTAAGTTCTTATAATAATGCCATTGAAAAGCAGCCAATACGATATGAATAAACGCAACCAGAGAGTTTTAACAGAGTGAAAGGTTCAAATAAAAGTTTAGCCTTATTCTCCTATTTCACTGCTAACGGTTTTAAATCGAATGTTTTCTCAAATAATTTTAGCGTGGACCCATAATCTTTTGATTACTGAATAAACCTTCTGAGGAATTCATATGTAATCTTGTAATTGAATATTTACTGAAATGCTACTCAACCATGCTTTATAGGTCATTATAATTTATTTACGTTAAAACATTGCTGTATGGAAAGCACACAGTATCGTCCCAAGTGCCAATTAATTTCATCACATAATAAATATCACTTTAAATAGTTTTATGCGACAAATACATGTGTCACTAACACTCTAGACGCACGACAGCGCATATGGAGTGGGTATATAGTGAGCAGCTCTCAGGTTACTAAAACAGTCCACGGGCGTTGAAAGAGCAGGAACACGCTACTATCAGCTCTTGTCACGCAACTTGACATCTCTCCATTGCAGCTTGTCGTGTCGTAGATAGGGGTGTGCACATGTTACCACCAACATTCACCTCAACGAGTCGGTGGTTTGCATAGCTATAAACTTGGTACGTTGTAATCAGGACGAAGCCACTATTTCCCGAAGTCAAAATATTTTACTGACATTAAACGCGTGGTTACCGTATCGTTTTTTTTTTGTATACCGTTTTTTCGAAATAAAATCATTAACTTTTGGAATTTTTTAGAAATAAAAATATATTTAATGTTTAAATAACTTTTATGACGTACGTTTTGACATATATTTTCAGTGTCAATTATTTCATGTCAGTAAGTCCGTAGATTTGTGTTGGGTGTATGCTCCCGTAAATGAAAATTATATCGCTAGTAGCGTCTGCAAAACTAACATTTGGCTATATCTAAGAAATATACAGTCATTTGGGTTAACTTTGTACCATTTTGGGGTAACAATGTACCAGGCATTTTATTTTATATAATGGCATTGGGGTATTCAATCACTATGCAAACTTCAAGGTCAACAAATTCATTATTCTAGAACACAGTTGTATTTTAAATTCTGAAATACTTCACTTGAATTTAAACTATGCTGGTGGTGCGAAGTTGCCCTGACTGGAACAAAGTTACCCCAAATGACTGTACTATTAGAATTTTAGTCTAGAACAGGTATAATTCGCCATCTTGAATATTTATGTATTATGTCGTACATTTTATATTGGGAAAATTTATGGAATATTAACCTTATTGCCAAACGTATAATACATACTGATGGAATTATATGCATCATAAATCCTTGTTTACCGTTGATGTTACTACAGATATAATTTCAATTCATGATAATTTTCTATCTGCAATTAAATATGCAACATACTGTAATGGCAAACAAAGATTTACTATGTATATAATTAAATCAATATCAATTATTTTCTCCAGTAAGGTTCAAGTTCCATAAATTTAACCAACCGAAGGGTTTGGACACGAAATACAAAAATTCAGTACGACGATCACTTCCTCTTAAAGTGGTTCAGTTTCGTTGCCCGGTGAATTCGACCAGAATTTTCCCACGTGGGAATCGTGTCGTACGGTGCACAATTATTGGTGGGTTTCCTCGTGGATCTTCGGTACCCCTTCATTCCGACACTGTTCCATACTCACTTATTGTCATCCTTACTGCGCTGGAAACCTTACATTACTCAGACAAATGGGAGCTTAGAAAACCACGAGTCTTTTTGCACGCAAAGAATAGACGTAAAATCCCTTTTTCATGTAAGTGAACCAAAACAATTATGTTTAATGAACAGCTTCTTATTAAATATACAAACGAAAATTTCGAGTAAGAAAATATTTTTCATACTGCAACATGAAATTTTTTATGGGTAAAATATATTAAGGAAAAAACTGCACATTTAAATTAATGATTCCTTATTCTGTAAATAAGTATTATGTAGCACACAAATTTTATTCCAAGTTATTCCTGGCACAAAAATTTGCAGCAACATCTCACCCGAGTTGCTTTATAAGCTAACTAGAAAACCTCTAAAGGTTTGTGAAGAGCTTTGCTTTCATACAATCGTCACACTTGTGATTTTTAACATCACATCTAATTTCGATTCAAACTTCCATTGAAGTTTTGTTTACTGGATACGTTTACCTTCTGCGCGTGCCATAATATAAGGCCCCATAACATTTCAAATTTATCCCCGAATACTGTTGTGTTCTGTGATTCTTAGTTCAGGTGTTTCATTTATGTATTACTAGCTTACGTAAAGGATAACTTTATAAGCGAAGAGACCTTATTCTCCAACTACTGAAAAGTGTTTCTTTTATTTGAATGGATTAAAGTTTTCCTTTTAATCATACTCGCTGAAAATAAACGCAATGCAAGAAGTAATAATCCATTTTCAAATAATTAAATTTAAAAATTGAAATAGTTTGTACGGAAATCAAATAAATATTGGCTGGTAGAGTCCCTGCAATGATATTTAACAGAAAAGCTGTATAACTGACCAATTTTACCTATTTATGAAACAAATTGATACGAAAAGTTCTGACTGCCTGTAAAATGCACAGTGTTTAAATTTGTTACCTAAAAATTGTTTTTCATATGACCGTTATTAATGTTATTGTTTGTAGAACAACGAAGGAGTAAAATAATATTTTTTTTGTAGAGTGTGTAAAGTGAAGAGGTTTTGGTCAGCACTTAAGCGCTGGTGAGGAGTGGCGTGATGTGAGCATGGAGCAGCTCTCAGGAATGAAGGGGCGGAGGAAACGAGACATCCCCGAGATAACCCGCCGACCAGTGTTATCATTCGAAACGATTCCAACATGTGAATATTCTGGGCCCGACACCATCGGGACTCGAACTAGGATATTGTTAATTAGATGGGGAGGGGGGAGCGCTGTAGCCACTGTGCCAACCGTGGACCCTCTTTATTCTTAGAATATATCTGTGTTATTTTACTGAGTTCAAATGACAACAATCAGCGCGCAGCTGCATCAAATTATTGTATGAACTAATTTATGCTATATCAATAACAGAGCTGTAATTACATCTTTTCATAGATTTTACTGAACACCAGTTATTACAGTAGTTGAAGAAAACATTACATATCACTACGTGAACTTAATTCATGCATTATAAGTTAGGCCCGATAGTTTTCACGAAAATATTTTTGCACTTTGTTTCAGTGCTATACGTGCACACCTGCATCTCTGCTATGTGGTCAGTGATTGGATGCCGCAACACCCATCGTGTGGAGGTTAAACCCGCAAATAACAGACGTGACGTGTAGCAGTTATCCGTGTACTGATTGGCACAGTCAAATAAATAATGACTCTGCACAAAACCACTCTGCCAATAATCATGAAGTTGAAATGCAGGTGCGCATGTAAGACACTGAAACAAAGTGGGGCAAAAATATTTTCGCAAAGACTACCGGGCCGTAATTATAAGTTTGGTTACACTCACTGGAAACTTACAAACTTCATTGATTAAAGCGCGATTGTATAACTTCAGTTTTAGAGAATAGTTCAGTATTTAATATGCTAAAGGAGCTAGTTTCTCGGAAATTCTCCTCAGATCGTCGTACTCAGAGCCGAGCTGCAACTTGAAACGATGCAGTATTGCAATGAGCAGAGTTGCACGCCCGTACATCGGGGCATTATGCCTCTGGCAGGGGTTGTGGGTGAGTTATACCTGCGGCAAGCAGACACATAAATACCGGTCGACGTCTGTGGCACGCGGTTCTCGCCAGCCACGCACTAGACCACATTTAATTTCAACGTTTGTTACGCTCGGCGGAGCGTGTGCACGCATAAACATGCCGCGAGGGTAATTTATTTGTTTTCTCGCGCGCCGCCATTACACCGCGGGCTACCTACCTCTGCGCACCTTCGTCAAACAAACATTATTATTTTCGCTTGCTTTTTGGCTCGGGCAAGCCAAGACACGAGTTTCGCGAGTAACGACCGTCTTGGGAATAAATTACCACTGATTTTACCTATATTACAATAATTATAAAATCTATAATGTTTATTTGAACAAAGCCTTTTTAGGAACATCACAAACACGCATAGGATATTAGTATACAATCCTATATCACAAAAATTAAAATTAACTCCCCTAGAACCCTCACAGATCAAACAATAAACAATAGATAGAGACACTGGAAAATCGCGGGGATAGACTGTTTACTAGGCTCCAACGTGATGTATGTAACACTGAATGTTTCGAATAAATATTGGCTATCGTTTATTTGCAGCATTTTTTCTCTCTACGACCGACCCAGTTAGAACTGCACAGCTTGGACACACAGCGTGTGTCTATTGTCACAAAACTGTTCACAAATGTCACGGTTAATATAATACAGTTCATTGAAGACTATTTTTAGCATTTTCGCGGGTTTTTCCAGTGTCTCCAACAATATATACTGTCAGCAGATACAAATACCCACAGATGAGGGGTGAGATTCATATTGGTGTACATCAGAAATATTTAGAAGTGTTGTTGTTGTTAGCTATACACAATTTTGCACAGAACGCTCTGCAAACAAATATTTCACTCTCAACTGAATTTCTGGATACCATTACAGTATCGTGATAATGTAATGTACTTACACGTGATTACAAATAATTGCTTACTAGAAAAAATATTTTAACTGACTTACACCGCTATAAATATAAGCCCTTCAAATGAGGACATGGTTACGAGATAAGTAGTGGACATGAGCCACTGTAGCACTCTTTCGTGCCAGGAAACCAGGGGAGTGAGAAAACAACGGGTAATCTAGTTTTTTAGCTGTAGTCGTAAGTTATGAGAAAAGTAAATTACATAATAAATTTCTCTAAGTATTATGCAAGATACGAAACAAATGACCTATTAGACAGAAGCATGCCAATGGGCCTGTACCCAAGAAAACGACACAAACACCCATGTCTGTGCTGGGATTCGAACCCAGAATCTCTCGCACCGTAGGACAGCATGCTACGGACTACGCTACAGAGGCCGGCACGGTTTTATTAATAATATTAAACTTACTGTTCATAAAATTTTTGTATTATATACTTTAAAAATAACCGTAAGAATGCACAACAGCAACTTCACCGTGATGAAAATTAAATCTAAAATAATAGCTTCACGCAGATAAACGGCAAAATATACCAATGTGAATATTTCAGCCGGATAATTTTACGCGGCAGTGCTTGAAAGAAAAAGGTTATTAATTTTTTTTATTTACACGAAATTTCGAATTCCAGGCGGTTAGACTCAACGTTTATCCTACCTTATTTGTATGTTAAACCACATAAAGTAAAATATTAAGTATTTTGCATTGTTTTGAACCATGCTGCTATAACAGAGAAGTTATTAATATACAGAAAGTAAATTTTGTATATTCATATTTTGATAAATGGTTTTTACAGTAAACAGGCTCACGTGAATCAAATTATAGTACGTACGAGCCTTAAAATTTTATACATTTTACATTTTCTTTAGAACCCGGTATTTCTCACTGGGTGTAAATTTCTTGTCGCGTCAGCAGCATGTTATTAATTTTCTAGTTTACGTTTTTCTAGGGTTGTGTTTAGCTACAGTCGAAAGGTTTTTTTTTGTCTGTACTGCTTAATCGATAATTTGCGAAGTGAGTGGAGTGAGTCATGAGAGTCTATAGCAAAATGAAATACAGAAATATGGTAAGGATTAAGGGCATGTTTGACAACAACTTGCATAAATTTTTATTTGTAAACTTGCACAGATTTTTTACAATATTTTTAAAGCGTTAATTGTGACTAAATTTTGATTTTGTGAATTTTTTTACCTTAAAAAATTGTTGCATAATGGATTACCAAAGTATAAGTTTACATATCACAGTTAAGAGTGACACTAAAGAACCAAATAATTCATACTGAATAAAGATGCTGTAAGCCACAAGGTCTGCTGTACAAAACCACATATTAAGATAGATATAATGTAGAATTTTTTAAAATGTTATTTTATACGTCAGCCTTTTTTTTTTATATTTTACTTTTTGCTTTTGTACAGGGGATGTTCTAGCCTTCAATATCGTTATTCAGTGTTAATTATTTCACATTGGTAAATGGTTGGATGTAGTGTCGTTCTTAAAACCGTGAAATTCAAATTATGACTTTGACAAAGCGTTATTGTGTTCAAAATTTTGATAGATAAAACATTTCTTAAGCATTAAATTTTGTTACAATTTATGTCTAAAAATGGAAAAAATATCTGGTGAAAATATAAATTTAAAAAAAATGTTGTGAAAATTGCTGCCTATTTTGCAATTATTAAGGCCTATATTGTAAGGATTTTATGGAGTAGTGTCTTGCTGTTACATTCACGAATGACGCCTATTGTCAAGGTCTGGTTCAGAGTCCACACTCAACGCCTGACGGAAAATCCAATACATTGCACGGAGCCTGCGTTAAAGTCCTTATTGCAAATATTTCTGAAACTTTGTAGATCACATTACTGTGTGTTTGTGTAATTCAAATAAAAACTATGCATCGGACAGTACATTTAAATTTTCAGACTTTTCATGCAAACATTTAAAAAAGAACAAAACAATAATATTATGAGATTTGCTGAATTGCCTAAGAAATTTGTGAAGTTAGTCACTTTAACTAACGAATTTTAAAATAATGTAATCCTAAGTAGAAGAGAATATTTGTGTTTTATATGTATTTTATTCATTTTATTTGGTATGTTATACATATATGAGACTTAGATTTATAGTGCTGTGAGTTAAAACTTTTTTTCTCGTAAATAATTTTTTCTCATAATCACATGCAAATTGCAATAAATTCTTGCAATACTCAAACGGAATTTAGCAATTCATTTTAGAGTTAAATATATGTTACAGAATATTTTTTTTTTTTCAAGAATGTGTGTAATGTAAACAGAAGCGACACTCCTAAATATTTGTGACTTATACAAATATGATCCTCAGCCCCTTATATGATTAAGAAAAGAATATTCCAGAGTTGGACAGATCGAAATATAGACTAAAAACTGGAAAATACCCACTAAACATGGGGTTTGAAACACATACCTGAAGAGGTGTGAGTACATGTTAAATGTCGCAGGTTTGAAAGGACATATCTTCTACTCCAAGCTCTTTGCAATTACGAACATTATACAGACTGCAGTATACACACACGGACACATAAATAAAACACTTGCCCGCTGAATCAGTAGGCAGGTAACACCTGTTTGTGTTGTCTTTTTGACCTGGGTTCACTGTTCTCGGTAAGTTCAGTGCAAGTTTGTGTTAATTTTCGGTGTATGCATTTCGATGAATTTTTTCGTTTGAAAGTAGATTAAAATTTCTTGGTTGCCCCTGCAAGCACAATCAAAGTATATTATTTCACTCGTGGAATGGCGTACATGGTATCCTATTACGAAGCAACCGATGTGCCCGAGTCCTGAATGGGATAAAGGCATGCAACAATTGTCGGGATTAATCACCCATCTGCCTGGACGATCCTGCATAAGTAGTTGCTACACCTGTATCGTGTACAGTATATTCAAACCCTTCGACCACAAGATGAGCCAGCAGTTCTTCCAATGGCTGTTGCAAAGATGTGGAGATGATCCAAATTTCACAACAATGTTGCTGTTCACAGATAAAGCTGACTTTATGTGAGGTGGAATTATCAATTTCTATAACGAAGATGTGTGCAGCTTGACATTCATGCGTAGTTGTGCATGTGTTCATAAATTTCAGGTATCCATATCAGACCCCATGTTTACTGGACATTTTTTCCTTGATTTAGTCCACACTACGACCTCTCCAATAATGGAATATTTCATTCAACAACCTGTATAAAGTTTTACAAATGTTTGTGGTGACTCAAAGCGGAGACATAAAATGTTTGGAGTTTAGTTTTCACTATTTTTGTAGAAACTTAAATACAGCTGAGTACTATTTTACATATTTTTAAATATTTTTAGATAAACTGGTATTTAGTGCACAATGTATATCTCTTTAGGTGTAAGTAAATCTGTGGAAAGGGGAAATACATATTTCTGTTGGCCTATTGTGCATGGTATTGCTCAACATTAGAGGGAGATATAGTCAACAATGGTGATAGTGAACTGTATAACCAAGAGACTTATAGGTGGCAGCAATGGCATTATTTAAAGCCAGTAGAAACTGGATTTTTTTTCTACCTTATACAATTAGTTGGGCTTTTATGAACTAAATTTAGTCCCCATCATTATGTAGTTAATTCCTTTTTCTAATTTACTGAAATGCTAAGTAGTATTTTTTTTTATATGTTGCCACTTTGTACATGACTTGCTGAATTCAAATTAAATGTTTAAATTTGCTTACATCATGAGATATGCTGTAAATAATATGTTCATTTTGCATATTCGATTTGTATATATAAATAAAATAAATTCCAAGGTTATAAACTGCCTCTGTTAATGCAAAATATAGAAGTTTTAACATACAAGACATGCAAAATTAATTGATTGAACGAAATATTATTTCAGTGTCATTATATTTGACAACATTTTCTGAAAATATTTTCGTTTGTGCATTAATTGTGTAATGTAAGAAATTTAGGAAAATAATTATTCCACAAGCTTATTTTGTAAAATGTAATGCAATCATCAGGTTAATGTGTATACATTTTGTATATATTATTTTTAACTGGGTTTAAGACGGTTAATCCTTAAAAGCATGTTAAATCACTTACAAAAGAAAAAAAAAGCAATGCTTACTAGAAAGTTGGAGGATCCCTAACATCGTTCACATCGCAATGACGATATAATAGCATTTTATATCTTAAAAGAGGGTCGCAGGTGGCCTGCAGAAGTATAGATTGTTAGTAACGAGATTTGAAGAATGCCCTTCTCGCTGCCGAAGATGCGCTCGTTCTATAACGAATACCGTCCCCCCAATGTATTACACGACAACAGGTCCACGGGGTCGTTTCCCCGCCCAGGGGGAGGGGTAGAGTGGGCGGATGACAAAGTGTTCGGGGGCAGGCGGAGAAGTGTGGGTGTAATATCGGCGGTCACGAGATGGTGTCCCTCGCGCAATCATCGGGGACCGGCCGGCCTGCGAGGGTTGGTGGAGGGAGAGGAGAGGGGTGGTCGGTGGATGGAAGGGTAGGGGTAGTGGACTCGAACCCCCTCGTTCGCCCTACTCGCATGCCGCTCGCTGGATCGATGCGACAGAAGGCTCGGCCTGGCATCGCCTCCACCCAAGTCAGGACCAGCAGTGCTGGTTAATACCCCTACGACCCTGTTTCTGCGATACAAACGAGCCTGTATCAGTTTAGAAGCTGCTCACTTTTAAGTTTTCATCTGAGCAGATTTCTTCCAGAAGGCTAAAAATGAAGTACATTAATTTCTACAGACTAAGATGTTAAAGGCAAGGAGAAGATTTTGAGGACCTTTAACAACGAGGTCGTAAGAGCCGATGCGGGTAAAGTTATGTTAAGGGACAACACAACATCCAATTCCAAGCCGGGATTCTAACCCAGGACCTCTCTCACTGTTGACCGGCGCCAAACCCACCACACTACAGAGGATGGCTAAGATGTTAAATTTTGGGTACCATAAAATCCGTACGTTATGTTAAAAATATGTAGTTTTTGTGTCTCGCTGTGAAATTTGACATAGTATTGCATTGCCATATGTTGCAAATATTTATGTAATCAATTAATACAGTCACAACAGTGATTTAAATTCTCTCATTCTCTAGGAAAGATGTTTGAATTGGTGAGATATTTGCATTTAATACAAAATATGACAGAGCATACTATCCCGCAAAATAATCCAAGATTTTGCGAATTTTTTGCTACACTGACATGAAACACTTAAATTTTTTTTTTTTTGTTATAAGCTGTACTTAATGGGAAGTGTTATGAATATTTCATCATAACCAGTATTGGTCTTGCATTAATAACCGGTCTTGCATGGATACGTTTATCGCATTTGTTTTCTACAATGTATAGTTGGTTTCTCATCACTTGGTTTGAAGAAATTACATTTAAGTAGAAAAACATGTATTAAGTTTTAATCATGCCAAGAATGTTAAACCAAGAAATTTTGTATACATACACAAACATAGATATCATAAACTTTGAATACTTTTCTTACATGCTTGACACTTTATATCAAGTGTAATTATGTTTCATGCCTCAAGGTTTTAAGAAAACATTCAAATTTTTAAAGAAGTTCTATGATTATGTAAGTTACAATAAGCATGTATTCCATGCTCCAATAATCAGCGAGCAATGAAAGGTTTCTTTTTGTAGCTTCGCTTCATAACTTCAAATATTAAATATTGTTTTTCACTTTTTAGTTCAATAGTTTACAGAAATATGCTTCTTTGAAAAATATTTGCGTTTATTATATTTGTGTACCTTTAACAAGTATAATTTGTTCTTACTGCCTTCACCTGTACATATTAAATTGTTTAATATTAAATTATATTCATTTTAGTTATTCGAGCATGCGCAGTTTTATCATATTAATTTAGTAATTAGTATCAGAATCGGTTTAGTTATCTGTTTGCACACCATCTAGAACCTGTCAAGTCTAATGCAACAATCCCAAATACGACAGCTTTGTTTTATTTAACTAAGAAGTGTCTATATACTTTTATATTCTGGATCCATCATGAGATCTTGTTCATCGCCTACGACTATAGCAGGTAAGAGGCCCCATTGTGAAATACTTTTTGTTTTGAAGTCTGAAAGTCACTGTATTCATTCCTATAAAATGTTTATACTTAACAGTAGCAAACCTAAATACATAACATACTTCAATAAAAATAATAATACACCCAATCATAGCATACTTTGGTTCTAATCGAGTTCATGTTAATATATGCAAGTGTTTCACATTAGGCTCCAAGGGCGTCTAATGTGGAATACTATGTGTTCCCAAAATGAAATACATTCAAAGAGAATTTGTTGCAGTTCAAGTTATGTAATAAGGGTTATAAATAAAAGAGATTACATCCTACATCACAACACATGAACATATTGGAAAATGAGCATTATGACTAAAGATAAGGTACTTAGCAATGCACAAATGCAAAATTGAGAAAGAAATAAAGCTGTTATTTCCATATTTTTCGAAAAACAAATGTTTCTGTCATAGTTGTTTGCATTTAAAACAAATATACCTAACACCAGGGAGTCCCGCACATTTATCATTAGCCCACTTAATACACTTTTGGCACTTTAACCCACTCTCCCATTTCGTTAATGCTCAGTGACCAGAGCTGGCCACACCTTAGACACTCTACACCATCTTCACCTTCGTCTCTTTCTTCACATTCGCTTGAAGAGCTGAAATCTCCATCGGCGTCATCACTACTATAGTCAAGTGACCATGACACTTTGACTTTCTTGCATCCAATATTATTGTCTTTCTGGCTGGATTGACTCCGATAAAAGTTCTCTTCATTGATTTTGTTGAAGCTGTTGTTTGATTCTTCTTCACCTGTAGGCTTTCTAGCTCGTCTTTGTTCGGTGTGGATGTGAGCACCTTAGCTGAACTTCTTTTTCTTCCACTGTTGCTGGGAAAATCACTCCTCACAGTTGGCAAAGGACTAAGTTCTTCAATTAATGATAGGCCTAATGTGGTTTGATTTGGATCACGAGTTAATCCCTAACCGTGTGCAGAGATTTAGGCCTTACAACAATCTGTAATGTGCCTGGTATAACTATGTAATTGTTTGACAAAGTTGTGGAAGTAGACGGGACAGCATCCATAAACTCATGATCTCTAAAGTCATCTTCATTTAGAGTATATATTCCACTTTTCCTAAAATCATTGATTGCTGTTTCCATAGTAGCTGCACGAACATAAGCTCTTCCAAAGAGTTCAGACAATTGGTAGTGTGTGACTGGACGGGCTGAATTACGATGGTGAGCTAACCAAGTCCTTATTTCTTCATTGAAATAAGTCTTGACTGGGTGCATGAAAGAAATATCGAGTGGCTGAAGCTTGTGCGAACTATGGGGAGGCAGGCACATCAGTATTACATGAGAATCTCGTGCAGCTAAAATAAGGTCAAGATTCCGTGTATGGGAACAATGGCCATCTAAAATAAGAATTATATGATCGCCTGCTGTTGGTTTTACAAATGAAACAAAATTACGGAACCGCTTAGTGAAGATGTCCATTTGTATCCAGCCGGATGGGTGAGTTGCAAAAATGGTTAAAGGTGGAGCATCATCTCGCAATTCATTTTTCATGTTCTTCCTTGGGAATATGAGCATTGGAGGGACATAAATTCCCCCAGAACTCATACATGTGACTACAGTTACTAGAATTCCCCTTTCTGCTGAAGTTAGGCTGCCTACCTGCTTCTTCCCTTTCCTTGACAAAACTTTTGGCTGTTTTGACTGAACAATAGTAAGCCCCGTTTCATCGCCATTGAACACACGATTGGCAGAAAAGTTATTCTTCTTGTACTCCCCTTCAAGTATTGTGAAAAACAATCCGCCCCTCTCTTTATTAAAGCCCTTGATTCTGGTAACAGATGTTCCTTCAGGAGTGTGAAGATATAGCTCTGGATTTATTCTCAGGAACTAACGAAACCACTTTCGTCCAGCCGATTGTTTCCCAGTATTAAACTGATGTGGAATATTATTTGCAGCTGCAAATTGAAACGCCAATCTTCTAACGTCTTTCGCGGTTAGTCCAAAATATCGTTCATCCATATTAGGGCAATGCTGCACAAGCTGTTTTTCTAAGTCTATAGAAAAAGTTGGTTTTCTTCCGAGGGGAACGTTGAGCATTTCGTTGATATCTAAGTCTGGATTTTCATTAGCCTTCCTGACGAGCCGGAACAGGGTAGTTCTCGGGACACAAAACGTTTGTTGGGCTTTCAGAAAACCCATTTCCTTTTCTTTAACTGCACAAATCGCTTGGGCCATTTTTTCCGTGTCCCACTTGCAGTTTGTTGGGTTTTGCGTGGCATCTGTAAATCGAGAACCAGATTGTTTAAGGTCTTTCTATATTGCAGCTCAAATAAAGTAATTAAATAAGTGCAAAATTCCTTATGCAATTAAAACAGAGGAACTGAGAATTTACAGGAACTATAAATTAAAATCGGGGACGATCCACTGATAGACTAAAACAACTCACTGAATTAAATTGTTTATTCAGTACCACTGATAATTAGTGGAAGACAAGACATTTTATCCGTGGTATTAAATCATTACATTTAGCAAAAAAACTATACAAATACTTTTATAAACTCTGTTGACTGTTTTTAAAATGAACTCTTGTTTCTCTTTGTTTTTTATGCAGCGAGATTTTGTCTGCTCTGAATTGAAAGATGTAACGTATTTAATACTATGCAATTCCGTTAATTCCAGTTCAATGCACAGTTTTTGTAGTAGACTAATTATGTAAAAACCTCATATATTTATCACCAGGCCTAAATTACCCATGCTAGGATTTTCTCATGTAATTATTAGTTGACTAACAAACCCGTGGATTAAAGAAACGTAATGCGCCTAATTTGGACAATGAATTCAATATGACAGGTTGGTTTACATATGTTTTAATAGCTAAGGGAACATTTTACAACATAATTAACACAGCCAATCCACTTAAAACCATTTCAGAGCTCAGATAGTATAATTTTTTAGAATTATTGTGACCGAAGTCAAAAAAATAAAAACGGGTTCCTCAATGTGGAATATTTCACATTCAGCAACTTACAGTACTTCAAATTAGGGAAAACTAGCCATTTTGTCACGGAACGGAAGGCAAATACTACTATATTTTATAGGTCATAGTATACATATATATATACATATACTGCATTGAATAGCTCAATAAATATACTTTAAAAACAAGCAAAGTCTCATTGAAGTATACTTACAGTGCGTGTGTATCAAACGAAGGAAATATCTTCGCGAAAAACTTAACTTTTGATGAAATATAGAAATGGTCACTACACGTTTACAAGCGAGCGGAAAATGGCGTTCGCTATTGCGACATATGCACAAGTACAGGAGGCATTAATTTTGAGCAGCCCCGCGAGATGGCAGCAGTTCCTCTATTTCTATTCGAAGTACAGTATTTCACATTGAGAACGTATTCCACAATGGGTGCACCCACCCTACTTGTCATGCGAAATCCAATGAGCCCGAACACGACGGGATAATCTTGTTCAATTAAGGAGTTCTTATGCCCCCTTCTGGTTCCATCATCAGGTCCTGGACACCAACCAGGAATATAGTACCTGTCAAGACTAATTCAACGAGGATAAACACACGTTGTCTATCTCGTTCTTATGCCATTCCTCCGGCTCCATTTTCCGACCCTGAACACCACCCTGTATCCCAATGTGTTCTGACTACTCAATTAATATCCAGGTTGGATTTTTTTTACAATGTCACTCTATAATGTCCTGTGTGGGAAAATTGAGAGAAGTTACAAATATTTGGTGGTTTTATTTGGGAGTCTTCAAAGATTTCTACCCTCACACTTCATCCAATCCCTACCCGACATAGCCGACCTCTGTAGCGTAGTCGATTAAGCGCCGTCCTACGATGCGAGATGTCCTGGGATTGAATATCGGCTCGAACAATGGATGTTGTGTTGTCCATTCAGCTGATTGAATCTTCATCGGCTATTAAGATCTCGCTTTTAAGGCCATGAACTTTCATTTATTTCAAACAATTGCCAATATCTCAAATATGGTTCAGCAAAATGTTTTCAAAAATGTGAGACTGTTAGTCACACGATACACAGTTTTACCAGAGCATTATTTTATTAATTGATGTACCGTTTGCTACCGAAAATTTATTTCGTGCTTATTTTGACTAATTTTGACCACAAAATATGTGATATTTCAGGGGCAAAAACCTAAAAATTCGTTTGGCATACTGCAACTGAAAAAAATTTGATACAAACAATGATATATAAGTCTTAAAACTGAAAGAACTAATTGTATTAATTTGCATTAAAATGATAATTTCGAAACCACCGCAAAACTAAAGAGCGAGGCCTGAAAGGGCCGTAAAACCCTGTTACCCCGCCTAGCCCACATTAGCTTGTGTCCCACACCTCTGTGGACCGACTGGGCGTGGGACATGTTTCTCGGATGTGCGTATATACACGCTGAGTAAGGAAAGTGTGCGTTAATTTTCCTTTGTGATACTCTATTAAAAGTAAGTGCATTTATTTGTAATGATAATTATTAGTGGGAGTAATACAAACCTCGAAACTGACTATAATTATAATTTAGTTGCAGAAAATAAAAACACACACTTGGTCTTTTATTGTTTTGTCGCCATTCGGAGCGTTGTTGTTTGTGTATCAAATGCTATTTAATTTTATAGCTAAAAGTATAAATTGATTTGTAGATATTTAAAGTGGCATTTCTCCATAATAATTCACTTTACAGACTTTTTCATAAGCTATAACCATGTAAAAGTAACACTTCCCGTCCTGATTCATACTATTTACAACTTGTTTCGAAAATTAGAGACTAAATTATACCAGGGGACTGTTTACGTGAATGAAGAGATTTTTATGTAATGCTCGTGGTCCATTACATATATTAAGGAGCCTTTAAGGTTGAAGTCTGAAATGCATATTTTATTAGATATTCTAAAGTACTTGAATTAGAGAAAAAAGTGTATTATCCCTGATAGCTGAATCAAGCTTGCCATGAGAAGTCTGCAAGCTTGCAGCAAGCTTGTAATGTCAAGCCATAAGCTTGAATCAAGCTAACTAGTCTCCACACGACAAGTCTGCAGCAAGTTTGCGAGGAAAGCTTGATTCAAGGTTGCTGCAAGCTTGTAACAAGCTTGCCTCGTACAAGGCAGGATACAACTGTAAAAAAATAAACTTACCAAATAGTGTTTGTATTGGCAAACCAAAATCAAGTCAATTGCAGGCTTTCCGCAAGCTTACATGCTGTCTGGGATGTGAAGTAAGTAAACTGATATGTGATAAAGTAAAGTTATGGAGCGTGGTTCTTAACCCATTACGTGTTAAACGGCGGTTTGCACCCTGTTGTTGCATACAATTTAGTTACTGTGACTGAAAAGTAATTTTTGATGTGACAGTAATTAATCAGTGTTAAGTAATTGGACAAAAAGGCAATCTTGTTGCAACTTAATTAGACCCACAGTTTTAGTTTAAACCGCACCTAAATATAACAATCATAGCGACGATGACCTGGCATGTAGACAGATAATCCTCTACAAGATAGAAAACACATGCTACTTGTAACAGAACTGTTTTTGTTAATGTATACCTTAAACGTGGGTGACTTTGGACAAATGGAGTGACTTTGGGACACAACAGAGAATTATTTTAGGCATACAGGATGTTCTGGGAGTAGACATCATAAAAGAGGCGGGAGATAGAGAGGCCCAAGACCTACCAAATAAACCAACTTGTATAATCCTATTCGCACCCGTTCAAAAGTTATGAAATTTTAAAGAAAATTTGGCTGTACTCTGCCCTGAGCTAAGAATTTACAGATGGGGAAAAGTTAATGGCCCTTTCGGAACGAAATTTGTACACACTAAAGGTGATTAGTGTCGTTACATTTAAAAACATATTTCACGTCACTGAGAGTATAGCTACGTGGGGGAAAAAAATCACTTTCAGAAAAGTTGCGTTTGGTTCTGAAAGATGCCTCTATTGGTTGCACGAAGCTGTAATCTCAGTGACGTAATATGTGCGTTTAAATGTGACGACACTAATTACCTATGGTGTGTACAAGTTTCGTTCATAGACCTTTACTTTTTCCACAGTCAGTAAATACTTAGCTCAGGGTAGATTACAGTCAAATTTTCTTTAAAAATGCATACCTTTTAGACGGTTGCGAATCGGATTATACAAGTCTGGTTTATTTGGTAGGTCTTTGGCCGCTCTATCACCCGCCTCTTTACTGACGTCTACTCCCGGAACATCATGTGTATGGTAGCCCAAAATAAATAACTTGCGATAAATTCCAAATAAGAAACAGCCACATGACGTTTTTAATATTTTCTAATTGTTGCCAATTGTGGATAATATAAGTCACATAAAATTGTGCCAAATTCACCACACATGTCCAATGACACGCCCGCTTATAGTACTGAAAAGTAGACGATTTGGGGATTCGCGGTCTGGCGTATCGTTACGTAATCAATAAACGTACATACAGTACTTACTTCCAACTTAAATGTCTTTAGCTGATATCAGCAATTTGTTCAATTTATTTATCGAACTCAGGAAGAATCTCTCTTCACCACGAGCATATAAGATGATCTTCTAACAAGCAATGTTCTCCCTATTAGCAATTATGGTTCTTGCTTTGTTTGTCACTGATGGACCGACAAATTCAAGTCTTAAGAAGACCTTGCCCAATAGCAGACAACATTATATAATTGTAAATGTTGCACTGTAGTGAAAATGCTATGTTATAAGTATATAAAAAAATTCTCAAAAAATTCGGACTTTGTCGTTAAAGATACTTGTGGCAGGTAAAACCAATGAAGCAGCTATTACACTGTCAAAAATATCATATAAGTGAAATCGAAGCATCTAGATGTTTAAAAAATTTCTATGTGTATAAATTATGAAGTTATATGATTTTGTATTCATACTGTTTGCAGACATTTGGATGAAGACACACTTTAACATTTCATGTATGTGTAAGATCACACATTACCAGGGCCTTCCGAAATATTTTTTATCGATGCAACCAATTTCTTAGGACATTATGTTAAAATTTTATTTCACATAACTGCGCATGGTTCAGGTGAAGTCACGCACACTTTATTGCACTGCATGAAAAATATCACAACTTTCAACTTTATACCTCTCTCGCGACTAACATTGTCCTGTTCATAATGTATTTAATTACAAACAGTCACAGTTTATCTACAATGCACCCTGACGTCCACCAGAAATAATTGTTCATTTATTAAGTATAGCGATATAAACTCACATTGAGTACGTTAACGCATTATAGAAATGATCCACCCTTAGCAAATCGCAAAAACGTTATTGGTGTAAAGAATTTGAGACTGTTTCTACAAATGAGTAATGAGATATGTTATTTAAGGAGTTTTAGTAATTTACGTTTAATTAACGTCTTTAGCTGGGAATTACGATCGTTTCATCGCAAAGTTGGTAAGTTTGTTAAATTAATAACATATCCCCGCGAGCGGCAGCAATGCGTAGGAAAACACGTAATCTCTTGAGCGAGCTTCTTTGACGGTAAACGTTCCAGTCTCTTCGGCGAGAATGTTACCCCCCACCCCCCAACAAGCCAGTTAGACAACACACTTCTAGAGCGAGAGGCTTTGTGAGATTAAACGTGGGCTGCAGATTATCCACGTAACTGGGAGGCTAGCGGTTTGCACACTCCCTCCGTCAGCAGTTTTCCCGCCTCCCGCATCTCCGCCTACCCACTCTTCAAATTTAACCTTCCCCTTCCAAATTTCCCCCTAGCCCCGCTAGAAGCTGGAGCCCAAGCTAGGAAGGGGGAGAAATTTTCAATATGCAACTTCCTGGCGAATCCTTTCCGCATCCTACCTGCAAAACCACCTCACGTGTTACATTACTTACCGTGTCTGGAAGAAGAACAGATAAAAATAAAATACTTGATATAGCAGCTGCGAATTTAGAAGTATTTTCAGAGAAATGCATAGGTACGGTCTGCAACATGCAGAGATGCATAGGGATAATTTGGCTTGGTTATATTACGTTTGATAATCCGTCGTGGATAGAAGTTCCAAACGCGAAACATTTCAGTAAAAGCTTTCATAATAGAACCTAGAAAATGAACCGTTGTGCTAAATATTTTGATTAAGGTAAGATGTGGTTTGAAACGTCAAGTAGATTTAAGACATTTTACCTAGTTGGTTATAGAATAAAGGCACCCTTAAAATGTAACAACTACGTTTACGTACATACAATATGTTCACTTAAGGAACGTCATAGTTATCATCTGGACGATAGGTATCCACAAACGCAACAAGTGTAGCGTCTAGCTCTTGCTCATCAGAGTAATGTTAATAATGGTTTTACACGTCTTTACGATCTTGCTTCAAACTCATACTATCATGGTATCTCAAAATTGGTTGTACAACTTTCCATCCTGATTATATAAGTCACCGTTTTTTATGACTTAACATCACACGATTGCTTGCTGCAGTTCGCTTCTGAGCTATCCTTTTCGAAATTAATGCTATATATTTAACACAATTAGTATTTTTAGATTTTTAAACTGAGTTGTGTAAGCGATGAAGCAGACATCACGATTTCCTCCAATATTCAAAAGTAAACGTCTACGCAGAGCCAAGTTTTGGTACATTAAACCGTATGTTTATATACTGCGAATAGCATGGTTGCCTGAATGATTTTGGGTTTAGATCTGTTGAATATGCAGCTACCGTGTTTTTAACATTTTGTTGGCTAAATATAAATAACTTTTGCCATGTATAGTAGATGTGTAAGTAGTAGAATATAGCAAAACACATTCTTTGTGAAAATCGTGTCAAGGCATTCTTAAAAGTGGCAACTTTGCCATGAACTATCTGTGTGTAGTGTGCAATGTTTGGATGATGGAGAAGGTATAGTGAGTGTAAGGTTGTTATTGTGGTTGTTGCGCAGGTCAGGACCGAGAGGGACCGGCACAGAACCAGGTCGAGGTGGGTGACGTCAAGGAGACAGATGACAACCCAGGCAGGCCATCCTACCAGCTGCACCAGCACGGAGGTGTCTTCCTTACAACTAACTGCACAGTGATTCTGGCTCAGATAGGCAGTACGCCCATCCTGCATTGTGAGGTCGACGACATTGGCGAGGGCACGGTCAGTGGTTCCTTCACTTCCTATGTTCCGTACTACATCTCTCTTACACTTCACTACTTTCTTCCTCACATTCTTCGTTTCTTCCAACTGTTATATTCCTCGTAGCTCCTCTGTTCATACCATCCTCTCTTCCTCTCAGCGCCTCCCCTCCCCCAACTCTTTTTTCCTCCCAAATACTTAAACTCCCAACACCTCTCATTGTCCCAATGACTCTCTTCCTCAGAAATCCTTTATCTTGCTGAATTTCATTATACCATAAAATTCCTCTCTTCGGACCATTCGTCTCTTTTTATCAGTCCCTTTCTTTCCACCAATTTATCTTTCATTCCATACTCCCTTCTTCCTCACAACTCCTTTTCATACAGAACTGCTTTCTTCCTCACTGTTTCTCTCTTAATACCCATGCTTCTCTTCCTGCAAATTCCTCTCTATTTCCCAACTCCTATCACAGTACAGTTTCATAGTTTATTACAATTTCCTATTTTCTTTACAAATCCTCTCTTTCATTGGATTTACCTTACTCTCTCATAATCTCACGACCTCTTAGTTACTCTCTTCCTCTTGAATCCTCACTTCCTTCTTCTCTCTACTTTCCAAATGTTACAGTCTCCCCAACTCTTTGCTTTTTAATATTCTAATTTACATTCAAGAAATCAACATTTTAATTTCGGGATAAATTACTGACACGCTCAAATTATGGCAGTTTTTACGTTCTGCTTACAGTCGTATTTCCTAAACATACCCAAATAGTCCCTGTGCGATTACCGACGTACATAATTATAAAAATAGGGTTTGAAAGTTCTGGTTTTGGCACTCATATTTCCGGTCATAATGAACCTAGCCTGACAAAAGTTCATCTGTGTATACTACTGAATTATTGTATTTAAAACGTATCTTGGTTCTTTCGCTTCAATAAATAACGTGATAGAAATTTGATTAATAATGTAAATTATTGCCTTAGCAGACAGTAAAATGTATTTGTACTTAAGTGCCTCAAAAAATGGTTAGGCCTAATAACTTTGAGACATGTATGCTATCCAGCAATAAAGGTTTTTAAAATGTTGAATGTAGATGTTCAGTAAACTCTTTACGTTATTTTCACCACATATATTTAAAGTTGACCACGGGTACAGTCCCATATTTAGGGGCTAGCACCTCAACCTCTGGTGACGGAAACAAAATTACAAAAATAAGGTAAGGTGGGTGGCGAATCCCTGTAGATTTGCAAGGGCGCTAAGGCAAAAGTAATCCTCACTCAAACGTAAATCAAACTCGTAACTTCAAACACCTCAGTAAAGTAATAGCAGTCAAATAACAATAGCAGCGAACATAATCACATTAATGTTCCAATCATGGAAAGGTTAACTGTAACTTCATCTTCAACTTCAAAGAAAGATCAGATATCAGGTTCAGTCCCAACAGGGATTTATTCAAAACTCAAGATCAAATAACAAAACATCAACATAACCATTAAACATTTTACAAACTTAAATAATCAGCAACACAAGTCTAAAATTTAGAAATGAAAAATGTGAAAGTACAGAAATAACATTAAACATTAACTTAATGAATTACTGGATCACAAGGTAAGTAAGAGTTTACATTGACGTGAAATGTTCAAACGTAGCTGTGGAGAATATACAGATGTAAAAATAAAGTCAATGTATTAGTAGCTGGAAATTTGATGTGTCCAAAAGTATCGTGCGTCGTAAAAACTTGCCGGTCAAACTGACAAGGTCGGTCCACACGTCTAGAAAATAGTTGCTAGTGTCATGTGACTTTAAATTGAAAAATTATATATATATATATATATATATATATATATATATAGAGAGAGAGAGAGAGAGAGAGAGAGAGAGAGAGAGTTAGTAAAGACAGGACTTTTTTTGTAGTTAACTTATTGTCCAGTGATTTTACTAAAAATTTAATTAGAAACCCATCATGTAACAGCCTATTTAACTAAAAAATGTTCATCGTATTGAAATGACGAGTCTACCACGTAATTGCTTAAGAAGTGGTCGCAGATAAATAACTAATTATCCCCGTGACCAACGTTTCTGCTGCACAATTATAAAATTTAGTCGTTTACGAATTTCAAATTAATCTATTGACATACAGGATAGTAACCGACATTAAAAGATAACTACACTATATTATTAATTTTAGTAACTAACTACATTTTCTTAATATACTGAATAAAGAAGTACATTTATGAGCAAAAACAATTATCAACGTTAACGAATAATCTTATTTACGAAGGTGTAATTACATAATTAAATATTGCTATGTTGAGAGTATTGTGAAAAATTAAAAATTTTAGAAAAAATTTCTAAAATATTTAAATAAAATAAAGAAGAAAATGTTGCCTTACGCAATACATTGCTGATCAGACTGTTTGATTTTTTTTTTTTTTTTTTAGATTAAAATTCAATAAACTGTCTTGCCAATGTTTCTATGCACACGTCTTAAATACAACACTGCTATTCAAACTGCAATTTTACAATCAATGTTTATAGCTGTTTCCTATTTATGCTGCTGTTTTGAACAAAATTTCTTTAAATACTTAATTGTAGCGTATATCATATAACTGCCACATGAACTAAGTGATTATTGTTTTTACCATGTATCCAAATTAAAAACAAAATTTACTTACTAATTTTGGCGGACTATCGACTTACAAAAAATTCTTGTGTCGATAACCATTAGCAATCATAAATTCATTTTCAAAATTGGATTACCGAATTAAAAAATTCAACAAATACAAATTATGGTGTTATATCCTAGTATCGGACGATGCGACTGGTTGGTGGGTTTTCTCGCGAATCTTTAGTCTCCCCGCCCCAATCATTCCGGCTCCACTTCATTGTAAGGCTTCTATGCGTGTCATCCTTCAAGGGCAGGCACAGACATGTGGTCAACCAATAGTATGTCTACATCAAGGGCGCGATACCCTAGTCCTCAGGTAAAATCATGCGATATATACATATTACAATTTTAAAATAACATTTGAAAACCGGGTGAATGCGGACCGTTGGCTTTATGTAATACCATTAAGTTAAGCATTCTCTGTGGCTTCGACGTGTATTAACAGATAATGCCTAGTTAGTCCAGACATCATAGAAGCATTGTCAAAATAAAATTTCATAAATGCATCATGTACTAGAATTCTAAACCAGTTGAGAAAATTTTAGACCGTTTATTAACATATCTTCATAGTGAATAGCATTAAAATAATTTTGAATTAGTGTCGAAAACATGATCGTTTTTTCGTAAGCTAACTCACAAACGTCGGAAACTTCTAATACTTCAATCCGCTTACAAAAAGTATCAGATCATCGGTTTCTGAGGGTCAGAAAATACAAATGAGATAGTCTTGTATTTTGGTCTTAGTTATTCCGCATAATATGTGGAAACTTATATACACGTTTATAAAGCCGTTATATTAGCACCAAATTGCCGAAATTTAAATAATACTTCGTAAATTAAAATATACATACGTATACAAACACACGCACGCATATATATATATATATATATATATATATATATATATATATATATATATATATATATTTATTTATTTATTTATTTTATAAACACTCTTTAACTACATATGTTTACTGTTAAAATATGTATATTTTGTTCAAGACAATGTTAGAAGGCATTGGAAAGTATCATATAGTTATTCCTGAAACTGTTTTGATATTACCTTCTCACAAAAATTTTAGTGAACCGAAACTATGTGTTATTTGTTATTATTTTTGCTAATAAATTCGATGCTGAAGCTAATTTAGAAGCTGTGAACTGCTGTAAACAACAGTTCAAATCGACTTATTTTCTAATTTTGCACGTAAACTTTAACATATACTCCAAACTGTTATACGAAGCAAATTTTATGAAACAAAATAAAGTGGATAACACAACGAGCCTAGGTAGAAACGTGTGTAAAGTTTCGTATCGCCAACTAGAAAAAAAGAACAACAGCCCAATTAAGGACGTTAATCTGGAAAATGTACTTTCCTGACCTGAAGGCAAAGACGGGAAGGCGGCTGGAAAATAAAGGAGCTGATATCTCGCACTGGAGATAACGAAACGCCGGAAATTTCACTCGCCAAGATAATCTCGGCTGAAGGGGGAAGTAACCTCGGTTAAAAGGTTTAAATCTGTAACTTGCGCCGTGAACGGCAAACTCAAGAAGTGAAGTTGGCACGGCGTAATTTCCTACGTTCCTCTTCAGATGAAATAGATGTCGATAACTAAGATGTGATGTTGTTCTATTTTTAGCGAGATTGTAAATATGAAACAAATTATTTACACTGAAAATAAATTTAATGTTTGGACCAACGTCAGCATTTTTATTACATTTTTACGTATGTATACGTTTCAATTTATTGCTGATATATAATGTGGCATCCGGGATAAATTTAGTTTGCACGTTTGAGGCCTAGGAAAACAAAAGCGAAACAACATGCCTCACCCTCTAGATGCAAGTCAAAGAAATAGCGTGTAGATTTTTCGTCGACAACTGGCCTCTATGATACTGGTGATACTATGATTTCATGGTGTTATACTAATGATATGGCTGTACTGTAAACGACTGTACTCATAAATAAATTATGGGCCAAAATTTCAATGCCTATTTAAACTCATTTTCACCATTTTTGGCAGCGTAAATATAATATTTAGACATAATTATAGGGAATGTAACAGATATACTCGCATGTAGCGTTCACTGAATGTCATCCCTACTCAGACAATACTCACATACATTGGGTAGTTTCAGAATTAGCGTGTATCGGCCAAAACTTTGCATGCCGCTCGGCGGACTGGTCATGTGGCCACCATAATATATTTGATAAAATGATCAATATTTTGTCTTCATACAACAAATAACTTAAGCATTTTAAAACTTACCCCGTTGCTTTGCGATACTAACTGGTATTGTTTGATATACGTTCATTATGATATCCAGCTTCTAAGAAAATGTATGTGAACACACAGACTTACTGTAGAATTTTAAAATTCCGCGTTCTTTATATCATGCACTGCATTATAGAAAACATTAGAATCTCTTAGTGTTGTTTATTAATTTCTGTTTGTAGCTTACTTGTAGGGTTTCTGTGTTTCGCCGACTTAAAAGGTGTCAAATTGAAGGACAAGAATGCTAAATTTAAATATGTATTTTATGCAACTGACGTTACATTTTCTGGCGGTAACTACAGTGCTTTCCATCCGTAAACATATGACTAGAATTAGGATTATCACCATGATTACGAGGGGCCACGGTGGCAGAGTGGTCAGATACGGGATCGATCCTCGGTGAGGTAGGTCCCCGGATTTTCGCATGCGAGAATCGTGCCGGACGATGGGCTAGTCGGTGGGGTTTCTCGGGGATGTCCCGTTTCCCCCCGTCCTTTTTTCCGACGCTGCTCCACACTTACCTCATGTCATCCCTTACCAGCGCTTAAGTTCTCGATGTTAGGCGCTGGTCAAAATCTCTCTCTCAATTGTTCGAACGATTCTTGTGGATTAGTTCAGACCGTAGTAATTCTTTTTTAATTTTTCTTACGCATTTTTACTAACATGCAAGAATTTTAACGCGTGTTGTCTATAATGCGATGGGTTATGCAAAGTGTTCATCGACGTACGTCCGATTTAATTTTTAACTGGTTTGGTTAATGATGTCACGAGTATGTAACATTAACGCAATTATTTATTATTATATTCTGAGGAAATGGAAAACTTACGCCGTGATCTCACTGGATACGGGACTACTTCACTTACGCTTGTCCAGCTGTGTGGTTCGGTTATACGAGCACCATACGAGTTCGTATCACAATCTCGTCTCGTTTAAAGTAAACTGGCTTCATGTGTAGTTTACAACGACATATCTTCTCTACTGCTGACTACTTCTAGTATCTAACTATTTAACAAATACGGCAGCTTTTTCGTAAGATATTTTGTATCCGTTAAATTAAGTAAACTTTTATACTTATAGTGATTGCATTAGTTTTACATCCGTAGCAGCATTGCCGTTAGATGCTATTTGATGATAGCAATATCACAAACGTCAAGTGCAAATTGTGATAGTAAATACCGGACATTTAAGGTTGAAGGTTAGCAACTTCATTGATTTTAATTGGTGTAGACGTGTAACCTAGGAAAAATATTTAACTTTACACGTGAACAAACATGGCCTCCAAAAGTGTTCAACTAAATTTATACCTTCAGTTCAGTGATGAGAGGAAAGTACATATGGTGCATTAGCAGCTTATATATCGTGGCCAAACAAACAAACTTTGTTTATTCAGTTAACAAAAAAAAAAATATGGCGGAAATGTTCCGAAGTGCAGTAAGCTGTTCCTGTTGGTGTTTTGGAAAATGAGGTTATGGGTGGTCAACCCACATCCGCATTATACACGTTGATATGGTAACAAACAACATTTTTCACTTACCAATATGGTGTATAGGCTTCTCCCCCTTCCGACTGATGACCTTACACTCCTAACAATAACACCTTAGAGTAAATATAGGGTAGAGGGAGTATCCTCTATAGAGCTGCGTACGAAATTGTGCGTTCAACATGTGTCACGTGACTTTAGTGAAACATGCGCGGAAAATTTGAAATAACATTGAGAGCCAAGATAATAATTGCCTAGTAATCACAACTATGTTGGGTTATTTTGGTACCTTTTGAAATTATGAACTAAGGAGAGCGTACTACCATATTATCGCATAGTATAGTTGCGTAGAAATTTCAGAACGACAAATGTAAACAATGTTTGCCACGTTACTGCTTTCCTTAACCCAGCTGTTTTTAGTAAAAAGAAAATATTAGCTACATACTTACTATAAGGTTTTGAACAGAGATCTTGGTGACACCACATGACTAATTATATATTCTGGAAGGTACGCCATGAGTTTCAAACAACACGACTGCATTTTTACGTTGAGAATACATCAATAAACGACACCAAACTCTCGAGACCATGTTGGACACGCATTTGTGACGTCAGGTTCCCTCTACTATATATTACCTCTATGAATAACACGACTTTATGCTTCATACGTTTTTCTAATATTTGCTTTAGTGTGACCGTGACATGCTATCCGAGTGTTGACGCATAGTATTTTAACACGATTATTTTGTTTAAAGTTGCTCTAGTTACTGTGCACCGTGCTTCTATCCATGGAGAAAGCATTATCCCAGGAGGGGTATTAATTCCGCGTGGGTTGGTAACGGCGACGAAGGTGCGTTCATTAGCGTGCTCACGACAGAGTGTGGGCCAGATAAGAGGAGCAGGAGGGCAGGAACCCTCCCCCATTCCCCTGCAATGCTCCAGAACATCGTGTCCTGTCTCACACTACCTGGAAAGAGGCTTAGCCCGCACATTAGGCGCCGTGTCGTCCCGCGAATTTATCTCCGCTCAGCACCTAGTTGCACAAAAATGTTCCACCATTATTGCCCACTCCACATTACCATTCCCTCCCGCTATCCGCCCAAGTGAATACTACCAGGTAGAACAAACCTCTCTACTCGGTTGAAATGCTCCCGTACATTCTGTTTTATTTCGCTTAAATAAATACTGACAGTTATAAGCATATTAAACTGTTTATGTTTACCAAGCGTTTGATGCAATGTTAGTCGACACATGTTAAACGCTGATATGAACGTTGTATCCATTAGTAGCGAAAGTTTTGCTCATTTTGTTTTGCTTTGTGGCTTAACATTACACTTTAGAAACAGTTAGTGTCCTCAGTGCGGTCGAAACATACTGAACCTATTCATATCTGAGAGTACGTAGCAGTAAATTTCAGTTTCGGGTACGTTGTCACACCTGATGTTTTGTACGACCCTGCTTGGACCACCTTTCCTTCAGCTCGTAAATGGAAGTGAATTGAAATGTGTTAATTACAAATATAAATGGGCACCGTTTCTCAAAATTGCTAGGAGAATGAGTTGCTGTAAATAATTATGAGAATCAAATATTGTTAAGTTAAACTTTTGGTATTTAGGTAACAAAAAAATATAGCGTTAAGAGGGAGTGGTCCATAATTCAAAGCTAAAAGCTTCAATCTATAACTGTAGGTTTCTTGAAGATAATTTTCGAAAATTAAACAATAGCAATCCTAGACAATACCGTTAACCAACGTTTTAAAGAAAATTGTTTCCAGTGTTACGAACTTCTGAGGCACAATCTCTGACGCCGTAACCTCGTGCATTTAGCTGCGGCGCAAGAGATCACGCGTAACGAATTAGTAATTCTGGATAAATATTCACTCATAAAGTAGGCATATACCATTATCTGGGATTGTCGTTGAGTGTTATATTCATATTGGCTTCGAAAAGACGTAGAAATCACTTTCTGATTAATTTTGCGTTTATTTATCTACCACGCACGCTTAAGCGTCTAAAACACCCTCCCCTACCCTAGTTGATCCGGGTACAATTCACGGGAGATTAAGGGTGTCGGGGAGGGGGGGGGGCTGGTCCACTATAATATTTCAGTATGGGTATCGTGTCTTGCATGCCTGGTACTCGGAGTGTTTTCTCAGTGATATCATGTACTATATGCCCCTTTACTTTATCCATTGTGCTTATACATACCTCATGTATCTACTTACCAACATTGGTGAACATGCTGCTATGAGCTGGTCAAAATCACTTAAATAACCAATGAAAACACGAGAATTTGCTCATTTATTATTTGATCATGGTAAGAAAGTTCTGGCAACTCTTCGCCACTCTTCTTATTTTAGTCCAATATCTCACACGCTTGTTAGAAGTTGTTTATATAACTTGTTTTTAGGTTTTCGTTTATTTATTTTTGTGTTGGCCGGTACATTAGTAAATTATCATTTCCTGGTTTGCAGTTGATTGTTGTATTTGGTTTCATTGTTGAACTTCCCCTAGCATTGTAAATTACTCTCCTTAAAATGAAACTGTTTTTTGCTACGTGTTCTGTGTATGAGGAGTATATTTACCCTTCTTTTCTTCTGCCTTGTCTTGTAGTAATGATTGTAGCTTTGATATTTTTATTCGCATTACTTCCATTCGGATTGATGTAGTAACTTGTTAAAATATATTTCTGTTAGTATTTAATTAGCTTCTATATAGTCCAGCTCACAGCTCAGCTAGTTTCAAATATATGTCAAGTATTTTTTTCAAAAAAGTTTTGCCAGAATTTTCTAACATTTTTTATGTATACATTACAAAGTTTAACAAAATAAATTGCAGAAAAATATGTAACTCGTCTTAGTAATCATATAAAAATTTAACTAAAATGTTATTTTATTTAGAAAGTTGGTCACTCTAGAGTTTTAAGCTATATACTCTTGCAGCGGAATAGCTTTAAAAGTTTTCCGGTTACCTTCAAACTCAAACTGAGAAACACATCTCCTCCTAGCGAACTCAAATTATCCAACACTTTCGTTTCCCCCTCCCTTCTCCTCTTGGCTTAGTCGGCCATGGCTGAAAAAAAAAATAGGTTAAGGGCAAAAAGGGATATGGTAGGAGGCACTCACGCCTTCTTCTAATGGCGCGCGCGATAACCATCTCGGTGATTGGTGGAACAGCCTGTAGGGTGCCGGGGATTGGCCGGTAAAGCTCGCGCGCCGCATAAACACAGCAACTTGATGGCTGCGCGGGCAACATAAAGTCCAGGCGCCGCGAGCTGTAACGGCTTCGCTGGGGTAGTGAACTCTAGGGCGCATTACAATTTCCTACATTATGCTAGGGCAAGGAAAGCCAGCCATGTATTAAAGTTTTTCTTGAGCAACACTGTTTAAAGTTGTATGCATACCCGTTTTATTTATTCCGTCTTAATTAAGAACAACTGGGATGCTTGTGGTATTTGCCGTAGTAGTAACGGAAATGCTATGCCCTCTCCTTTTTATCATTCATGATTACTTACTAATTTATATTTTTCCTTTAGGTTAAAGTATAATATTTTAATTTGGATCAATAGCCTTCATAGGCACATAATCGATATTCTAGGTCAGAAATTTAAAGAAAGTGGTAAGGAGAATTGCGATTGTTTCTATTAAGGATCCACTCAAGTATTTTCTAGGAATATTTCGAAAACCTAATAAAACAAAGCAATTGGTTTACCTGTGTTTATGTATTACGAAGGACGTAACACCGTAACACCACCACGTGGCCAATAAAGACACACGTTATTATAATTTCCATTGCATCTGATATAAGAGAACGGCCATTTCTATTGACGGTGAACAGTGACTACATTTATGATTCAATGTGATGATTTCCACTTACATACTCTATTTCCCCTCACTTGTTAGTAGCCTATTATAAAACCAACAAAATAACACCTGTGACGTAACGCAACAACGAATATGACAACAAATGTACTGCGAAAACAATATCATTAGCAATAAGTAAGCAGCCTAATAAATATATATAGTATTAGACAAAAACATAGACTTACAAATGAGAGTTTTTCGGTTAATAGTACTTGACAACTATCAAATTTCTGAAGACCCTTTTGTTTCTAATAACGAAATAACATTTTCAAATCACAAAAGTTTAGATCCCCGAGTAAGTAAGTGTATAGTAGTAATTCTACATTTTAGGTCGCTAAATATTTTTTTCTACATTGAAATAAATGCTAACGTAATATAAACTATCGCAAAAACCCGTATATTTTAAACTTCCTACCAAAATATATCTGAATTTTACTGAAAGTGTTTTCTTGTGACTGCAAACTGTAACCTAGTGCAAACTGCCAACATTTTGAAAAAAAAAATTGATTTTAAAAATTTTTCGAAAAAAAAAAAAAAAAAGTAAATGGGATTCAACTAGTGACACTATAAATAGAGAAAACCATAAGAGTAACGTTAAAAGCTGCTTGAAAATACAGCATTAAACAGCAACCACAACAGACGGAACGTCATAAAACAACCGAATACAATTATTTAAATGATTTTACATAATACGTTCAATGCTACGAGCTATAATTTAGCGCGTGTTAATTAGATGATCTTATTAACAAATAGTTTTTATTTTTAGCGGGCTGTTTACAGACCGAAGAGGCTGCAATTAATTACAATTACGTATACTAGCTACTATCGAATAAAAGTAAATAATTCTTTGGCAAAATAATTATAATAAATTACTAACCAAATTGAGTATCTATTTTTTTTTAATTTTGTTTTTAAGGTGTATTTCCGTATCTTTTATAGATTCTTACAATAAAAAATTATGTTCGTAACTGTCTTTTAACTAGTATTCCAAAAATTACGTAAGGAATAAATACTATCAATACTTACAAACTAAAGAATTGTTTTCGACGTACATCAGTGCTGCAAATGGTGTGTCACAGCAAACCAGAGAATACACACAAACAAACAAGTAAATAAACAAAATGACTTTGTTTGCAGCTGACAAACACAGGTAAACATATACAACTCACCAAGAACTCAGACTGCAAGTGCTCCTCTGACTGTGTATGCGCCTGCAGACAGGGACATAGGCAATCTCCGAAATGTCGCAATTTGTTTTTTTCGCAAGGAGACCATTGTGTTCGTTTGTGTTTTCATTGTTTTACTGACCACAATTTCTGTGTTATTTGCATTCGCTCGGTTTCCTCAAGATTTATGTGTTTCTGATGTATCGTCTACATACAGCTATTTTTGTCCTTCGTTTTGTTTGATTGTTGATGTTATTGCGTGTACTTTTGTGTGTTGTTTCGAACTTACTTACGGAATTTCGTGTATGGGATAATCTGAGTCATGCATTTATTGTTCCTTGATTTATTTTTTGGTGCTCTGGTGCTCATTTACGTTTTGTTTTCTTGTAACTCGTTGACTGAATTCCTATGTTTGCTGCAAACAAAGTCATTTTGTTTGTTTGCTTATCTGTTTGTGAGAATTCTCTTATTTTCTGTGACACACCATTTTGTTACAATGGCATATGTCCAAAATACTTCTCTAGTTTGTAACACGCCCCAATTACAAGAATCTTTCAAAAATAACACTAATGTTGTCATTAAACTTTATACAATACCATAATTTACGAAACGTAAAAATTTCATTAAAATAAAAAGTTATTATAAAATAAGAAAAGAAGTTTTGCAGCTACACTTATATTTTTGTACACGATTTAATTGATTTATTAGTTGTATTTTATTCCGGGTACCTGATGCGCCCTACAGTAATTTGTGGATATTAACGGATGATAATTTAAAGGGATAAATTATACTAAACCATTTAAGCAGGTTCTGTAGGTATGTATTGTTCTTATGCCTGCATCTGTCATGCACGAAATGAAAATGTCTGAATAAGTTGACTAATTGATCCAGTTTTTCGTTTGATTCCATAAGACTGTAGTATTCTTGTAAAATTAAAATGTTCACAAAAACAGCGTAGCACATATTAGTTGGTACTACCAATGTGGAATATCTTCTGGAATGGAAGAAATGCTGATCGCTGCAGTATGTCAGTATTAGAGAAATATGTTTGATGTCTATAATCGAGCCCATACCTGACAGACCTACTTGAATGAAAATATAAAATTACAGTTGAAATTTTATCATGGAGGAGAAATTGTGCTAGGCTACTAAAGTGGCGATATGGTAACTGGATGATGCTGAAGATTGGGTTAACGTGTTAAAAGAATAAAACAAATTCTTAATGAAAGTAATACCTGGTACTTATTGAAATTCACTACATATTAAATAATAAAAAAAATATTGCCTGCAAAGGAAGTAGGTCCTATTTAAATTTGATTCATTGAAGACCAATACAAAACCTTGCCTTGACGGTTCAGGTAGCGTATTGAAAGTTAGCGGAGTAAATGGTGATGTGCGAGTATACGGTGCTAATAATATTTAAATTCTTGCACCGACGTAGTGCAGTGCAGTGCAGTGTAGTGCAGACGCAGAGCAGACAAGCAGAACTTCACCTGCAGCTCTAAACACTATAGAAATTAAAACTCCTACTTATTTTTAATATAAAATTCCAATGCGAAGCAAATTCACTGCCGCAGACAGTGTTACTGCGAGATTTATCTGACATGCCGAATTACCTCCAATCTGTTAGGTCTGCGTTAGTGTTAGGTGTTTACGTCTATTGTTTCTCGTCCTGGCAGTTTCGGTCGCATTTCCAGATATGTTTCTTCCGATATTCACAAATGACTAACATGGTGACGTTATGTTCAACACTCACTTCATATCACCCAAACCGGTGATTAAGATATTGCTGTTGCGCACTTATGCAATCTCTGTTCAGATAGTGCTTCAACCGTGTTTAATATTAGTTGTCTTGTAGTGTGTAACGACTATACTTTGAAAGCCCGCAAATTATACTGGTTAATGGGTACTTTTATATCAGAATAGCATGAAACATTTTCAATGCAAATTTAAATTATTGATAAACGAATGACTACAATATTACTCAATTAAAATTTAGGTTTTAATTAATACTTCAGTCAAAAAATTGTTTGCATGTATAATCTTGTGGGGGTAGTGATGTAGCTATATCAACGTTTTGTGCTTCAGAACTAGTAAATAGTTTCGATTTTACCAGCTTACTTTAAAAAAATCGTTAACAGTATTTATCAGATTGTTCGCAGAAGACGAAGGTACTTTTATCACTAATAATTTCTTTTCCGGAGAAGCACAAGAACTGAAATGACTAGGAATGTGGGTTAATGCGTGTTGTGGGCTGGCGCAGATACGGTGTAATGGCCTCTTAATTAGAATGAGTTAGTCTGCTGGAGCTATCCCTAAGAGTTCGCTTCCGTCCATTAAGAGGGTAGGTTAAGAGGCGTAATGCCACTAATAAATTCAGTCTTACATCTTAACGTCTTGAAAGGCTGTCAGAGGCCTGGCCTGCTCGCACGGGCGTCTACCTAGTAAAGAAATTACCTAGACTGGGAGCGGGCTGTAACCTGGTTACCACGAAAACCGCGCCGCCCGCTCTCCTGGGAAGCAATTTCGCCGACTGGTAATTTAAAGAGTCGTTGATCACGCCAGGCCACTCTTTACAGCTTCATGTTTCCACCGCTTCACGTTTGCAGAACATGAGTCAAGTGTGACTCGTGTGGGATATTATACAGCTTATATCTCTCATTTCTATATCTCACAGTCATGCAGTCATTCGTTTTATCGCCTAACACGATTTAATTTAAATACGTGATGGTTAAAATGACAAAAAAATACTACAGATATTAATAATATATTCCAAGTACTTTAAAGTGCATGGTTAACTACGAAACTAAATAAGCAAATAAAAACATAACCACACTTGTTAAAAAAATAAAAAATTGCTTTACTTGGGATTGTTTAAATTAGATTGCGAAGTAAATATTTCATTTCTTATTGTTAATGAGTTTTTGTTATTTAACTCACAAACAATTAACTGTTTTATAATTTTCCGCTCACAAGGAGACAGCAAGTAGATAATCTTTAAATGTCAATTATTTTTACTTACGCTCTTAAATACTACAAATTCGTTCCTGTAATTATAATTGCTTTCTATTTTACTGCCCAATTACAGAGATCATTATACATATGGCATGCTAGAATTGTTGACATTCTGATGCGACTTTATACGAATATTCATTGGTTTGTCATGGAATGAAAAATTGTTACACATCGGCTAATTCGCTTATTTTTTACACCATTCTTTCCATTTCTAAGTTTCATGTTTAGGTATTTGACAACAGAAAAAAAAAATTTAAGAAATGCCCGAATTACCTAATAATTACTGAAACGTGACTGAATAGGTTCACTATTCACATACAAAAAAGTAATACATTACCGTATAAGATGTTTTACAAAATTTTCTTGTCTATTTCAGTCCTTAAATTTACCCTTTAGAGGTCGAAATAACTAATTCCGTAAAAGTATAAAGAAAATTTAAAAAAAAAAAATAATGTAGGAAACCTGTATACTCTTCGCTTGACTTCAATCAAAGTTGCCTTTTTTTCTACTTTTTTTTGCGATAGTTGCTTTCTTTACCATAAACGAGAAAAGATATCACAAATAAGTTAATCAGTTTTATTAATGTATTTTAATATAACATAACATTTTTCCAAAGCAAGAAATTACATGTAAGTAAATTTTAAAAAATTCGTAACAAAAGTAGTTTGAAATATAGCATCCACTTTCTAGTAAAAATTAACCGATATGGTGCAAACAATTTTTAAAAATGCCAAACAGATTTTTACATCTGCTCTCACTTAGGCTTAAAAATACATATCGCGAAAATAGCAGGAACTATAACTCCTTTTTTTTTCCTTTTCGACCACTGTTGCAAACACACTCATCGCTGCGCCTCAGACCTTTTGTTTTTAGCAAAAATGAAATGCGCTTCGCGATAGAAAACCTGTAACGCTCGCGTCTTTGAAGTCCAGTGGTCGAAAAATTGAATTCGCAATATTTTTACACTTTTGTGAACAGAATTAATACCACGCGCACTCGCGTGAACGCTTGCAACTGGCATGGTCAGTTGAAATAAAAAGAAGGAAATCATATCTCTCCTTTGATATCTCCAGAACAATAGGCGCCTGCTTCTATAACCACGTGGCAGTGAAAATGTGAAGATTTTACTGTGTAATTGAATAACGTAAACGCATTGTGTAGCCTTTGTGCCCGAACTCATCAAATATATGAGAAGGAGTTTTCGTTGCACTGCATTTTAAACTGTAAAACCTATACTCTATCCATTCTAAGGTTGCAGCTAATTCAGCCAAGTGAATGTCAGTAACATTTTTGCACAACGTAAATTTCATTTTAAAGATTGAAAAATACAAGGTAACTATGCTACGGCACAATCACAAAGTGAGGAATCGAGATATAATTAAATTGCTTCGATTTATTTCGTTAGCAATTTTTATTTCTGCTGCAACCTTAGAGTGGACAGAGTATAGTGCTCACGAAAACAGGTCATGAAATTGTAGTAATACGAAGGATTTGAATAAAGATATTTTGGTCGACGCTTTGAGACGTGCTGGGCCCATAGCCCAAAGGTCTACGGTTCGAAACCACGCTCTGCTACCCTCTGCAACGCCTCCTGGTGGTGTCCTGAGGAAACAACTGAAAAGGAACCTTTTTATTTTTAAGTCAGGACTCCCCAAGGATGGCGCGCTGAAGTCTGTCACCACCGTTCCCAACATAGGGAAGACAGATAACTCAGGAAAAAAGGCCTAAACGGAATAAAGTGTTACATTACAGAATAAAAACGAACTAAGTTCAGTAAAGCTGAAAACTGTTTTACCCCCAAAAAGGTTTTAATCATTGTGTGCAAAAAACCGCAGTCCTTTAAATGTAATAACAAAGCCAACATTTATTTTACTAAGCATTATATTCAACTTACAGCAGAGAAATAGCCTATCCCACCTTAGTACCATTGCAAAACAGATTGCAATATTAACACATTAAAATGTGTTACAAAAATAGTTATTTATTATCCAAGGGAATGCATGCCGAATTTCAAACCACCAAGTATGGTTATTGATTTCCCGAACACCACAACATCAATTATTCAGTACTCCTAGATGGATACTTTTACAAAGAAAACTACGAAAACTCAATGCTTCTACCCTACATAAATCACACAGTACAATACATACAGATAATTTAGAAACTAACATCTACTTAACTTTCATAACGAGTGACATCATGACGTTCCAGAAATTCGAGTGTGTCTGGCAGATCACAAAGACGCATAATCATAGGATAAAATTTACACCTACCCATTATTTCTGTCCAAGAAAATATAACATTACATCATATGTCATAAGAACATCCTCTATACTACGATGGCACCATCTACAACAAACAGTTCTGCCAGCCGCATAGAAAACCGAATGTTGGAATGTTCTCGGCGAGAGACAACCCACGTGACTACGTAAACCAGTAAGGACGTAACTGACGTCACAGCTGACGTAGCTAGAAGCTACGCTGGCTTCTCTCGCTTCAGTTGGACGCAGCAGATATTCGTGCCGGGCTTCGTGAAACTTCCGTTAAATTGCAAAGTGCAATTTAGTTCTATTTTCACAGTTTAACCGCATAGTTTAGCGATCACAGTTTATCTTCGTTCGTGCGTGAAACAGCGCCAACGCAACGCATAGAAATTTCGCCAACGTCTTCAACTAAGGTAAGAAAATAGTGTATCAATTTAACCAAAGTCGGTTTGACAGCGAAGTTAAAAACAAAAGACGGAATCATCTCAACTTAAAAGAAATGTTTTAACCACGGTACAACAACTAGATGTAAGTGGTAGTGAGACAGGAAAACCCCGAGTAAATCCTCTGACCAATGGCAGCATCCACTGAGTCTCTCACACAAGAAAATTGCTGACTACCCCACGGGACTCGAACCCGAATAACTGTGGTGGGAGGCATGCTGTTTGGTCATCACACAGCCGCAGTTCAAATGGGATTATAGAAAACCACTTTATATCCCAAGAATGTAAACTTACGGAGAAGAAATGTACTTTCTGTATTTTATATTACATAAAGATTAAATATAAACCTCAAATCGTTTTCATTACGCGTAAAACAGTTTTGAAACAAAGAAATTTTGAATTTAAAAAATACACTTTGTATAGGTTGCAAACAGTATATTAATATCAGCAACGTCTTATCTTCCCGTAAATTCTTTTGTATTTTGCACTTTACAGAGCACTAATGAAATAATAGCTTTGATTGTCGGATCGGTTAATAACTGTACATATCAACTTAAACCTATAGTGCTAGCAGATAATTTGTAATATGTATTCGTAAGCTTACCTCATTTAAAGTTCGGTATATGCGAGCTGCTGTTTACTTAGGCATTCTGTAATTCAGGCACACAATCTTTACAGCTGTGTGACGCACTTCTTCCGTCTTTATAGCCGTGGCATTGAATGGAAGGGTCACCTCTTGGAAGATCAACCAAGTCACTTCGACGACGGAAGAAACTCATTCGCCAGTTTAATGCTTGAGAGAGTAGGGACCGTGGAGTTTGCTGCCTACTGTGGTCGCTTCGCCCTTACGCGAAGTTAGCCTGGCGGTCTGGCGGCAATCCTAGCGGGTTGCCTAATGCAGTATTCATGCAGGGGTTAAGTTGCTGTGGTCCGCGAGGGTGAACTTCCCCTCCGCTGATGTGTGGCGCCAGCGTCTACACTTCCCTTCCCCTTGCCATCCCTTACTTGCTTCCTGTAAAATGCATTTTTGTTTATCGCTCCGCCTCTTCCTCCCTGCTAGTCGTACCAACCTCTCTCACTTAACTGCCGCGCCATTATTCGACCTTGTGGTCAAAGTACTTGCCGATAAAATTAACACTTTCAGCGTAGAACGAGGAATAATTCATTTGCTTTGGGCAGGTTCTCTTTTAAAATATCTTCGCTTAGTTCGATACGAATAAAGCTTCCAAATAAAGTGGCTTTCAGAAATTACTATGTAGCACAAGGTAACATACTGGTATAAATTGACGATACAGAGCATGAGAATGATTAAACGATAATCACTATGTTCTAGAATTTAATACAGTGATATGTGCAATATGAGATAGTCGTAACTATTGAGCAGAGCAGTACTTCAACGAAAAATATGAGTGTGTCTGTTTTATGTTGAGTTCTTGTACACGATTTCTGTACCAATTGTAGTTTTAATGAGCATTGTGCTTAAACTATGACATTACGTTTCTGTCATAAATGTGTTATCTTCTCGGACGTTGAAGAAATAGGCATACGTGGAAAAGTTTTGTAAAAAAACATATTTCTACACACAATACATTACATTTGAGAAGGATGATAGCTGACGCCCTTAAGTGATAACGAATCTTCCTCTCCCCACATTACAATATCCTTGGTATGTTTAGTAGCCAACATATTAGTCTGCCACACATGAATTTCACATCCCCGTAAAGAGGTATTAAATAATCCGTCACGTTCGTTAAATAGAAACATAAATTTTTAGAGTGCAAAAGCATCATGTTTCCAGACAGTTATACATACACACACACCTATATATAGGTGTGTGTGTGTATTGATTTCATGATTTTCAGATAGTACACTTCAAATTACATCACTGTAATAAATGAGAGTCGATGCACCATGTATTAAAAACGTATTATACAAAAGATAGGAAAATATTATGTTTAATTCGTTAAAAGTCGTAACAAATTTAAAACGATGCAACAAGGTACTGCGTTTAACCACTACTCCCCTAAAACTGCCTTTGATACAGTAGAATGTAAACACAAATTATTCATATCAATGTCATATTTATAGTAAGAAAATTTTTACTCTTTTTACGTAGTACGAATCTCTTTTTCTTATTGAAAATAACGCGTAAACGTTTTTTACTTCAAATATATATAAATATTAATTCGAAAAAATATGCTGGTTGCAGCAGTTAGTAGTTTACACCTATCATCTGGAATAAAGCAGTAGTTAAGTGAAACGTTTATTGCAGGGAGAGAATTCTCTCATAGTACAATCACATTTACGATAGAAATATATCCTTCTCCCAGAAAGAGTATAATACCCATATTTGTATACAAAACGAGGTACGACGTCCCCTTAACTTTAATAAACAACAGTATCAATACTAATATGTCGTTCGGGATGAAGTGAGTACTAAAAATTTTACTTTTGAAAAATATTAGTTGCCGTTGCTGCACATAACTTTACATTATTGTAGTCCTCGTACAGCTTGTGTCGTCTGCAGCGAAATTGCGAGATTAAGTTCGGCGTATTTCCCTATTTAATTAAACAATATTGAAACAAAATCAATCGGAATCGAAATAATTGTTTTTTACATAATCAATAAACATTTTTATCAATTAATATATGTACGTATCGACAGCACAATTTATCTTACACTCGCAAACATCAAGAGACTTGTCCTAAGGGGTTACACGTTTCCCGCCGTTAACCATTACGTGCGGAAAAATAAAAAAAATTGGCGGAAAGTAGAAATGTAGCAGGGTATATGTTGTGCTGACTTTACACTGAACGACCAATAAAAGTAGTCTCAGTGTAAGAATACAAAACTTTAATCTCTCTCATTTTATTGTATAAGAGCATAATTGGTAATTTTCAAGTTTTAACATTGCTGAGATATCTTGAAATCTTTCCTACCCCAAACATTTGCAGTGTTATTGATGTCATGAAACCTTCGGAATGTTGACCAAATACAGTTTGCTACGTTTGCAATCACGGTGATGAGCGTTGCGAAATGTCCGGCCGATGGACGTTGCAGTGTTTGCCAACCCAGCAACAAAAACCACGAATTTAATTACTCTGATTGTCCTCTGCGTGACAAATATTGACGTGACAGGCACGTTTGAAGTATCGCGTGTCATAAAACATGTTCAATTATTCATCGCGCGGAAACAATACCACCAACCTACGAATTTAATAACTCTCCGTACCGAGTTTGGCAACGTAATTAAAACACTGGGGATACAATTTCATGAGATTAAAGTACAGTAAAGTGTTTTCGGGTCAGCGGAGTTTGCTTTACTTTTAATCCAATGTGCGAGTTGTTACGATCTGTATACCTGCAGGGGCTTAAAAAAATCAACACACTCATAGTCTCAGACATTTCTTAAGTAAACAATTTACATTTGTAGGTTTCTTTCTAGATATACACATATGCATGTTGTTAAAACTATATCAAAATAGTGGGCAGACATTTTGTCTGCAATACCAGCTTTAAAACTTTAAAAACAGCGTGTATTAGGTAAAGTTTCAATAGTATATACAATATACTGAAACGTAAAACCTCAAAGGCAATATTAACACACCTGCTCGGAACATTTCTGCTCACAGTATGAATTATTCGTTGCATATTAGTATGCTTTGTAAAACCTTATTTCGTTTTCTTAATTTTCTGAAGTATCATACCAACAGTTTCGTAAATTTCTAAATAAAACTTACCTATTAGTCGTGTGAGTTGAAGGCAGTTGATCATTTGCACGATAGCTGTTTCTGTCACAGCTCAGCTCTAACCATTGCCACTTGCTCCCTGTAATAGCTCAAGTCCGCAACGGGGAGAGTTCCCGACGTACTATACTGGGCAGTAAGGGGCAGAGATAGAGCTAGTTGATGACGTATCATGGTCACTGCTCGGCCATAACGTCGGGGAGACGGAAGACGTGACATGTTCCGACGGAAGGCGGTGCTGTAGGCCCTGGAACGAGTACTTCATAAAGCTTACGCCGGTAGTTAACTGTAACGGTTAACTGCATGACGTCTCTGCAGGGGGAAGGGGGTTGAAGTTAACTGCCCCCCTCTCACCCACCCAACTAGGCAGTCACACACCCGCCCCTTGTCACGACAGTGCGACAAGCAGTTTGGAACGACGCCAGTACTGTTGGAGCCTCGCCAGGGGAAATCTGCCGGTAATCAGCCCCAGCGCTGCCACCATTTTACCTCTCCCCCTTCTCCCGCGCCTGCATTGTCACTCACACCCACCGAAACAAACTGTTCCGCAGCCCACCCACCACTTCTCCACCCTCCCCTTCTAAATCCGTACAGAATAGCGCAGTCAACCTGATTAAATGCCTCGTAATGACCCGACCAGATTAACAGTTTTTTTCCCTTCATCCTCTTTGTTTTCATGCCCGTACAAGCTACACCACACGCGTGTGCGTTTGCGCTCAGGGCAATTACGTCGTACCACCTGGGTGCCGTGGTGGAGATAGAAAAATATCCTGGATCTTTTTTAATTTTCCAAACAACTTGCTTGCCCTGGGAGTCACAGTGTCAGCATGTTCGTCTCATTGTGGCAGCAGAGTCGATACTCTCTCCCACAGTCAAAAGGTTGTTTCTCGATTGTTTGCTACTGCCTTTGTCATTTATTAACTAAATAAAATGTTACCAACGGCCTGTTTCTATATAGCAGTCATTCTATGGTCCTCCGACATCATACACATCTGAGCAAGTTAAGACATGGTCTCTTCGTGGCAAAATGATACTAAGTCTATATAGAAACTCTGTCATTGTACATAGTAAACATGTATGGATTACATTGCCGTTATACTTTCTGTCAGTTTGAGATGAGTGACGTGAGACCCAATTAAGTGATTATATATATAGCGTGTAAATGAACAACAAATGTTACAAACTTTGAGAGATGATTCATGGTAAATCATGAGTCAAAGTTACAGAATAAAAGTGTTTCGTTGGTGCACATTTTAAGAGTTAGTGAACTTTAGATTTTTTTTACGTTTGAGGCACGGTGTAACGGAGAAGGCGGCAAGTCGAATATAGCCCGTGCGTCAAACACCTCATCGCATTTAGGCGCAAGAGGACTAAACTAGCGTGCAGTGTTTACGTAGTAACTGTTTTTCAATGGGACTTCAAGCGATGACACTACAATTTTATTTGTGGAAAGAATGTGGTAAAGTCCAATGCAGATTTCTATGATTTTGTTTTACAATTACGGTTGATATTTTCTCGGCTACAGCAACGTGAAAAAGTAATTTTAGCACTTTTGAGGAGCTTGATAATCACGTTTTTAATTATCTGACTGCATTTCTAAAATCATAGGGAATTAATTTGAAGTGTGTTTTTTTTTAGGAAGTAAACGCATTAGAAGCAATTTTAGTAACCATACATGAAAAACGACTATATGTACCACGATACAGCACGTCTCACCCGCCAGGTGCACTAACTAAGAGTCAAATGTGAATACTGACAGGAAGGCAACACAAGATGCACAGGATATTTAAAGGAATATTACGCTAGTTAGTGATGAACTACAATGAATATTGGACGCACAATGTACATAGAATGCACAACTAATAACGTGTACAATAATATCTCAACAGATGCTCTAAAGTCTGGCCACATTCAATAATACAGGCATTGTAACGCTGCCGTAAGGACAACTACACACGCTGAAGAATGTAGGCGTCCCTTCGGATCACTTCGCCGGCTGCTGTAATACATGCCACAAGTTCTTGCACCGTGTCCGCTGGGGACTCTTCAATTTTCCCTGCAGGTAGAAGTCAAGGGGTGACAAATCAAGGGAGCCCGTGGGCCAATTATTTCGGAGGAGTTAATGTCTTTTAATGTGCCATGTTATCTTTGACTATTAATTTCAAGGCTCTCTCTCGACGTTTTTCATTGCCTGCTTGCAGCTTACGTGAAGGATCGTAATATGGTACCTCAGTTGATAACGTATTACACACAAGTGAACGTGATGAAGAGGCAAGTGATAGGTGAACGTGAGGTCATCGTAATCCCGGTCTTAACTGGCAAACTGTTTCCGCACGAATGTACTGTTAATGTGAGCCAGCAAAATCGTTTGTTGTTGTTTACGTGTGACTTTGTAAACAAATCGCAACATGCTCCCGTTCGTTTAAGTGTAAGTACACATTACTTGTGCTGTTTTTGAGGGTGTGTAATACCACAAAACGCTGCCTAGGTTATACGAAGGGCGGAGCATTAACCATTCTTGTTGATGTTACACGCCTGATATCGTTAGTAAATAATTGTCGGTTTCGTAATGTTACGTAATTAACACTTTTGTTTCCACGCATTGTTTCTGGTTATAATTAATGCACGTATTGGTGCAGTTCACAGAATCAATATCATGAATCCCGCTGTGTTACGGCCTCTAGCACCGCCATTGCATTTACTGGCACATGTCTTTATAAACAGGAAGCATACTTCATTACGTGTTATTAACTCGCACAAACGTACGACTACTGAATAATGCTTTGCATGTGTACAGTCATATTCTCTATCCGTTCATTAGTAACTTGCGTAACAATCGTTAAAATCTCCTGTCTGTCGCGTTTCGCCTACCTGTCAGTATTCACATTTACTATATTCTCGAAATATGTTAACTTGAGGGTGTTGCGTTAAGGCTTCCTTTCTTGATCATACGAGATTTGCGCAACAAACCGTAGCATTTAATATCGAACCATGGCAATGGCAACTAATTATATGGAAAAATACGGCGTGACTAACCCCAAATAATGTAAGTATGCTGACATGCATTCGACAACTTATTTGCACAGATTGCAGATCTTGGTACTAATAAACCATCCCCAGAAATTCTTTCTTTAATTTGCATTACTTTAGTATCTATTAACAAAACTCAGTTGTCGAATTCAATTTTAAAACGGGAATTCGGCCCTTAAAATGTGCGCCAACAGAAAAATGTGTACTATATAACTTTACCTCATTTTTACAAAGATTCATCTCGCAAAGTTTGTAACATACTTTCGTTAACACGCTTTATGTGTTATATATATATATATATATATATATATATATATATATATATATATATATATATATATATATATTTTATGTGTGTGTTTGTGTGTCTGTGTGACTTTTCTTAAATAGGGGGCAAACTCCGCATACGTGTTCCTGACGAAAATGTAGGACGAAAATATGTTTCGCACTTCCACATAAACTTAAATCCAATGGACAAAGAAAAATCATTGTAAATTTAAAAAAAATTAAGAATGTACGCTAACCTACAACCTGAAAATGGATGTAGGCTGTTCACTTTCAACTGAGCTCTCAGCAGAATTTGTAATTAGTTATAAATATGGTTTATTGGGCCACTAGATGTAAACTTTTGAGAGTGCTGAAACACTTATACTGGTTTCTAGTAACACGGAATTTTTCGTATTAAAAATATTAAAGATGTCTGCAAAACGACCGAAAGAAAACACTTGGCAGTGCTCACTTTATTGTGAACAACCTAGGTAGAAACATAATTTAAATTTTAAATTGCAAATTACCAACATTTTTGTTTAAAGTATAAAAATTTTAATCTATTGTACAAGTTGAACAAATGCCACCTTGTGTTTTTACCGTATATGTCACCGTTATCCAGGAATTAAAACGACCATTTTTATAACAGTTCCAATTCTGTACGTACCAAAATTATCACTTCTTAAAAAAACAATTTAAGGGTGAAAACATAAGGCAGTATTTTTGTTTGACATGCATGACATATTACCGATCTGTAAAAAATATATAATAATTATTATATTTTTTTGTTTCAAATCACGAATGTGATGTTGGCGTCGTTTTGCAGAACAATTTTTTTATTTGTGGTTTTTCGTTGTGTAATGGACACAGGTGTACGGACTGTGTGATGTTTAACACAGAAAATTACGTGATTTTGGACAATAAATGGTTACGAGTGTTATGTTGAGAAACGTTCTAGAAGTCCATCAGAATTTTTATTTATTCCAATCTATAATTAACGCATAAAAAGAAGCGTCAAAAACTTATTTCATGACTGCCCTGCCCTTGTTGGGTTAGCTAGCTCGAAAAGATTATCACCAACTATAAATGCGTGGAAGAGTCTGACAAGCCAACACAGTGTACATAGTGCTGTTTATGAATGCATTTCTGTTCTTATGACACCTGGACTACAGATGATATCATAGTACACATTTATCCAGGCCACCTATAGTCGAATTATCCTGTACATACCTACCATGGTACGAGTACCATAAAACGATCTGATTAAAAACATAATATTAAAGCTAAACTTTTGGTTTAAATTATGTTTTAAAAATTGAATTTTTTTAGGTAGGCAAGTTAAAACATTTTACATACAGTACTTTTATTGTAATTATATTATTTTTAAGCAAAAGGTGTAAGCTAAGAATTTATTTCTAAATTTGTTTCTGTTCACCCCAGTGTTTCTAATCAACCTGTTTTACGGTACGACACTGCTTCGTTATAGTAGCAAACACCAAAGAAATGCCAGGTGGTTGAAAAAATGTATTACCTGTGCATTTAAAATCTAAGTAAAATTTATGAGTATGACTTCGGAATATTTATTAATTATTTCAATATTGTTTGGTGTAGATTAAGAGTATATTTAGAAAACGTCATAAAATTTCTTACGGAAACATCCAAAATGAAAGAAATAGTCAGCTGTAGTATACACACGTAGGCTCGAAATGAACTGATAATAAATAAATAAATAAATAAATAAATATATATATATTTTGTTATATCCCCTCTCCCTTCTAATGTTGTAGTGTGGGGATCTATTATTACTGATTCAAAACACCGGCAGTTTATGTACTTCGATACTTCGGAACCCTGGACTTGTTCCGTCAGTCCCACGAGAGATACGCTATAATATCGTTTTAAAGTTTTAATCACGGCCTCACGCGAATATCACACTCTTCGTGACCGTCGCGGCAGGAATCGGTTTTATATGTGTCTTCCCGCGAATCGGCCCA
>PNEQ01068195.1:0-18656 GCA_003012365.1 Medauroidea extradentata | reverse complement strand
GCCGTTGTGCCTACACTGACTTCGCGGGGGCACAACGGCAAGTTAAGACAAGTCAAGTCAAGACTTGACGCGCAAACACTGGCTTCGCGGGGGGAAGAATAATAGCGCACTTAAATTTTTTTTGGACAATTTTTTGTGATTCGGATAATCGGCGATTCGGATAGTCGGAGTTCGGATAATTGGAGTTCTACTGTACTTGCAATAGCAACGGAAGAGAATTACGTCTTAGAATCGACAACAACAGGCAGCAGCTGTAGACAACCCTTTAACTACGACTATTACTTATAAAAGTGAGGAGGTGACAGAAGAGCAGCACTACCACAAGCTATCCCTTACAACGTAACGGTATTGTATTTGTATCATAACTTGCGTGTACGGTATTTTAGCTGCTATATTCACTGTAATTTCCGGTATAATTTTATTTTGGGTTACTGTTGTTGGTAAGAAGCGATAAGATAATTTCGGGAGTGTTTTTGTTGTACGCGTTCACCATTGGTGCTTAGTAGTCAATCAAAAAAAGTTTCATTATGTAATTAAAAATGATGGCGTTCGGCATTGTTACTGTTTTGGTGGTGTTCGCATAATGTTCGTTGTCTACTGTGTGCTTTTTCGGATATTTTGTTTACGGAATGAATGAAATGCACATCAAAAACAGCAGGTGTTGCTGTTAAAGTAACATGGCAGAAAAGAAAGGGACTAAATACTTGACTGTTTACAAAGAAGCGTACAGTGAGGAGTTATTAGTGTATTCTAGCTTCTAGAAAAGAACATTTTGCTTTTTGTACATTGGGTTGTGATTTTGCCATGTGTCATACGGGGGAAGAGGTGACATTGTGAAACTAAGAAACATTAGGACAATGTACGCTGTGTCGACACACATAAGAAGTTAACAACGAAAATATGTAAAGGCGGGAAAAGGCTGCTAGGCTACTAATTACTATAAAATGTAGATAGGAGTGTACAAGTATTTACAGAGCTGTACTGCACGTAGAGGAACGTATAACACACTTACGGACAACACACATTTTGCGCGACTGTGCATCTCCGCAAAATGTGTGTTGTCCTTACATGTGTTATATGTTCCTCTACGTGCAGTACAGTTCTGTAAGTACTTGTACACTCCTATCTACATTCTATAGTACATAAGTTAAGTTTTTGTAGCAATGCAAGCAAGAAAGAAGAAAGTATGATAAACGTGAAGTGTTTGTTTACGTCGGTTATTGTAGAACATAACCTTCCCATTAGTTGTTACGATCATGCCGGATTATTGTTCTGTAAGGGTATTCATGAACGAATCACTTTTGTAATTGGCTGCCATTAGCCAATGAAACGCACCGTTTCGTACAAACTATGTTGAAGGTCATGAGAGAGATTAATCAGCAAATTTTCAATTTTGTTTACTCACAAGAAAATGACTTCTACGTGTTCATTGTTCGTTTTGTTAAAGAGTTGTTGAAGACGTCTAGTAAGCTTATTTGTTTATTGTTCGTTACTTTTTTTCTTTAGTTATGTAATACTGTGAATATATTTTATGCGATTACATGAATAACTCTGATCTTTTGTAATTAATGTAACGTGGTAAATATTCTGTGCGGCGCGACTTCAAGACGTGTTTTTATTTCGGTACGAGTGGAAAAATTAAACTGTATTTTGAAGCGATCAGAGATGCGTATGCACATGACTTCCAGCCATACATCATCAAATTGGACAAAGGCTGCACATTTGCATATTGTACATTTTGTCAATGTGACTTAAACATTGGCCATGACAGAAAAATTTTTTATAAAATACCACTTGAAAACTGCAAAGCTCATTACAAATACGAAGTGCGGCGAAGGTAATAAATTTTCAAGTTAATTTGCAAATAGTAATAATACCGATAATACTTGAATAAGAAGCTAGTGTTTTTTATGAGTTTTCTTATCGAACATAACCTATCGAGTGTTGCAGATAATGCTGGTCCTCTTTTTCGCAAGATGTTTTCCTCTTCAGATGTGGCAAAAAAAGTGCTTGCGGTAGGACAAAGACAACTGCAATTCTTCACATGATGGCTGACAATGCCTTAGAAGGTACTGTGCGTCACTTAAAAAAGGCCCATATTCTTTGTCTCCAGACGGGAGTAATGATACAAATTTCAAGCTCTATCCTGTTGTGGTAACATTTTATGACACAATTAAAGAATATTGTATGTACCGTATTTACTCGCACATATTGCAAATTTTTAAATGAAATTTTTATTACAACTTTAAAAATCATCTGAGAAGCACAGTATAATATGTACACGTAAGACATTTAAAGTACTTTACAAGAGGTAAAACTACTTACGTAAATAAGCTACAGCCCCAAGGTCACTTACCACCTGTCATACGCCACAGCGCTGTGACATCTGCCGGCCGCTGCTATTGCATCAGTGCCGTGCGCTCGGGCGCATGGCTCGTGTTCTGGCACCCCGACATTTGGAGGATTCCACACGTTTAGAATAGCAACATGGTAAATTAAACTAAACTTTCCACAAAAATACTAAAAAGGAAAAAAAAATCTTTGTACGATATTATGAAGAATTAAAAATTGTTACTGCAACGTACGGAAAATAAATAGGCAATATGAAATAAAATAAAATTGTACACTGTCTACTCAGATTCTTGAGACGAAACATCGACGCCTTCGCTGTCACTGGTGGTGTTTTGCTCATTGTCAGTGTCAGAATCGACAATGTCGTTCCCCGTATTGTCATCTTCAGTGCCGTCTAGCTTGTTTAAAATGCCAGTTTTCTTGAAGCTCTACGTGATTATTCCTTCAGAAGTCAGGTTCCCACTGTCCATGATCCACGAACGCTCTCTCTCGGGCGCTGGTCGCTGAATTTTCCCTCCAGGCTTCAGCGTGTGGTTTTCCTGAGCCACGTATTCTATATACACTAAACCCCCGATTTTACGAACCCTGGATTTTACGAAGTTAGCGATTTTACGAATATACTCTCGGGAACTGCCAAAAAAATCGAAAAAATTAAAAAAAAAAAAAAAAAAAAAAAGCTAGAGCTGTTGAAAAAATTAACGGCACACATACACAGATTGTCTACCCTCATTTCTTTTTAATAAAGTGAAAGCTTACTCTTCGTAGATAACAAGACAGTGACAGCTAGAGTTACCTGCTTGTCTCACTGCCGGCAGATCACCCCCCTGTCCCACATACCTTCCAAACATCAGCGTGGGAAACAACTTGCAACGCGTTTCCCGGGTAATTTCAATCTATACCCTCACCCCACCCCCCTTGACAGAACAATATCTTGCGGAGTCCGCAACCCGAAACATTCCCTTTTCTCCTAGCCATTATGAGCTCGCTTTCACGCATATATAATGCCGGTAAAGATAATCTCTATTACCTTGTGCACCACAGAATTTTTCGTATTCCCACTTCTATGCACACCGAACCACTGAAAATGACAATCACATTTCTTGTATGTTATTTTTCGAGTTTTGGCAGTTTTTAGTAGTTTATTAAATTGCCATGGTAAAGTGAGAAACTTCTTGTGTTACAATCTCCTGCAGGCAGTACGATTTTTGGCGCCGACACTGTGGTCAGATCATTGGCATAATGACATTTCTCCGTGACGCACGTGTCCTTTGTCTGCATGAGAATATTGCGTCCGAGGCCATGAAATGGGAAGGCGGGAGGGAGTGTGTGTGTGTGTGTATGTATGTATGTATGCATGCTTGACTGTAAGCTAAGTTGAAGCAAGACAAAGAAAGCGGGAGGGATGTGTTATCAGCACTACACATCAGCCAGGCGACCATTTGAAAGTAAACACGGCGGCGCAACGGGTAAGAACGACATAAGTGACTAAGTTTAGACTTGTTGACGGTGCCGTTTTTCCGTTTTTGCATTAACTCGACTCTTGCCGTGGCGTGCCATCGTTAAAAGGGCACAAGTACCGAACATAGTCCAGCACAAAGGCTTGTCTTCAAACTTCACTTGATTTTTTTTCTCATTATTTTCGTGTTGCAAAGGGTAGCACACCAGCCTAGTTGCCGCCGAAAAAATGTTGCGTGTGACATTAGTTTTAGTTTGTTTTGACAAGAGTCTTGTAAACCTTTTTAGGTTTATTTTTCCACGCAATGCTACGGACATTAAGACTACACGAGTGCAAGCAGGCATCCGTGCTTCGTGTTTTATTTTTTTTCGTGACATGGATTGGTGGTATCGATCATTCGTAGGTGTGATTTTAACCAGAAGACGTCTGTCTATTGATACAAACTTAAATTTAAGTTATTATCTGCCATTTTTCATGTGAAACGATATGGTTGTCAGACTATGTATTCGCGAGAAGACACTCGGTGCTCGGTGTTTAGTTTTCTATTTTTTTTTTCCGGTCATGGGTCGGTCATATTTACTGTTCAGTGGTACCATTTTAATCGGAAGACGTCAGTCTTGTGATATAAATTTATACTTTAATGACAACTTGTCTTACTTTCCCGCAAAACGCTACCAAAATCTAGATCCCATTGGATATACTTTGTGGAAAAAATGCAATTTTAAAATTTGGTAAAGGGGTTGGGGGAGAAAAATTGACCTCAATCGATTTTACGAATGTAGCGATTTTACGAATGTCATAAATGGAACCGTCAGTATTCGTAAAATCGAGGGTCTAGTGTACATGTGGCGTATGTGATCTTTAAATGGCTTATTAACACTTGCGTCAAGCGGCTGCAACAAGCCAATCGGTCCGCCGTGGATGACAGCCATGTTAGTCTTGCTTTCTGTCACTTTGGTTTTGACCTCTTCAGTCAAATGACCTTTAAAACTATCTAACACCAATAATGGCTGCAATTTTAAATGGCAGCCTGGTCGATTAAACCAAACTGTCTTGAGCCAGTTGAGCATTAATGTGCTGTCCATCCAACCTTTTGGGTGAACACGCACATGCATTCCCCTCGGAAATTTGCATTTCAGGATTGTTTTCCTCCTGAAGATCACATAGGGAGGGAGCTTCCGACCGTCAGCGGTTATAGTTAGCATAACTGTAAAGCGTAGCTTTTCTGTGTAGGAGGTCCTTTCCAACACACTACGTGCTTCCTTTTCCTCTACTGTTGTCTGACGAGGCATTTCATAACAGACAAGTGTCTGATCCACGTTCCCTATCTGAGGCAGAATGTAGGAATTTGATTTACTGAGGTGTATGGCAAATGGGGAACATTCACATTTTCATAGAAATGTCTAGAACTGCTCGAGATGCTCTTTTATACACACATAAATGTAACTATTAAATTTTTATCCCGTGAAAATCGGTAGGAAATGAGATATTTGAGATTAAAAACAGTAATTTAGCTGGGCGTTATCACGTGACCGCAAAACGCTTTCTCACTGGTCTGACGTCACACCTTAGTATCCGCATCCGCGCTCCGGCTGCGCATACTAAGGTCTGACGTCACACCTTAGTATCCGCATCCGCGCTCCGGCTGCGCTCATGGCAGATAGAGGCTATATGTGATTTGTTTATTGAACTTGCAGGAAGGAATGGGCTTTTTTTAAAAGCACAAAGTGATAAATCTGCCCCGAGTTTATTCTGATATGATACAAGACTATTTTAATTCCAGTCACGTCATTGGAGCGGAAACGAAATGATTTAAATTACAAAGGCAAGTTACTCATAGTTTATCAGTATTACCGACAGGCGACAAGTAACATAAAACGTATATGTGAGTAGTCATACATAGTACGACACTACTCAAAATGCTATACTAGTATGATAAACGATTGCCTTGCAATATAATTAAATACGAGTACTGTAAACCATAACCGTTCGTGGTTTGTGTTATGGCCGCGCCATTCATGACTGTAGGAATGTTACGTGGAAAATTGAATATTTTACGTGAAAAAACATACTGCAGACATTGTTTGCCTGTAATAACATACTGTAAGTCATATGTGAATCATAAATATTCTGGTTCTTTTAGTTACCGTAGGCTTACCTTGAAGTTACGCTACCGTTGCATGCACACTCACCCATTGCTGGTGGTCGCGGGCGCAACTTAGCCGGTAGGGCTATCCCAGCGGCCGCCACGCGAGTACCGTTCTTGTGGTGCGGTGACAGCACTCGACCCATTTAGTATCATATACAGGATGTCCTGAAAATACCTTCCGATATTTACACACAGGTTAAAGTATGCAACAAAATAAGACGAAAACATGTTGTGCACTGTTCACCTAAACTCAATATTAAGGGCATTATGATAAGTTAAAGATGAACGTTTTAAACCGTATTTTCCCAAAATATGGGAAACTACTCCACATACAAATACAATATTGTCATCATTGCTTTATGTTGTTGGGATCTTCAAACCAACAGCATATGGTGCTTGATATAGTTGGTGCGGGATAAAGTGAGCACTCGAAATAGCCCTGCTAAAGTTGTATTTCCAGCTAACTCGTATATTTCAGCACGTAACGGCTAACAACGGGCATGTCTAACCTCTCTGGGCACCTCACTTGATGTTTGCGCGTGTACAATACATTGTGTAGTCAGTATGAATCAATAGTTTATTTTAAAAATTTATTAATAATATAAAATACAATTATGTCAATTTGAGTTGAGTTTATTTCTATATTGTTGTATTTAAATAGGAAAATACGTGGAACTATACTGAGTAATTTCGCTGCCAACCATGCGAGCAGTAAGACAACTATAGTTAATGTTAAATTATACACAGTCGCGGCTAGTGATATTTTTCAAAGATTAAGTTTTTAGTGCTCACTTTATCCCAAATGACCTATACCTTCCACCCTTTGGAAAATACCTGATGTGGCTACCCTCTAATTAAATACAACTGATTTTACCATCAGGTTTTCTTTATATTTGAAGGTGGTTTGTTGAAAAATGTTGCCTATGTAACAGAAAAGGTGCTCCTATTGCAACTGTCTTTTTTATATATAGAATATCTTGCTTGCGTAAAACACAAATTAATTCAAATGAAAATTTTGCTCAGTAAACAAACTTTTTATAACATGAGCAAGTAGGCTTCTATAACTTTGCGCGACTGTCCCAATGTTGGAGTGTTGTGACCAAGTTTCATTAAAATATTATGTATGTATGTGTATCTGTGTGTGTGTGTGTGTGTGTGTATAAAATCTTATTGTATAATGTATAAGACTATTTTAATTATTGGTACAAATGTTGTAATTAGGGTTGTATTTGAAATGGTTTTGCTTATACTTCAATAGCTCTATGTCTATACTACTGATAAAATATTTTCCATTATCTTGTTTAATATTCTACCCTGTCACCTGGAAAGAAATGGAATCAAAGAATGGAAAAGTAAAAACGTAAGTATAGAATGAAGTACATACTAGTATGTACAAAATAGAAGAAAAACCGACATAGGCCTACCGTATTTTGATTTTGAACTACAACAATGTTTTCAGTTGTTTTCGAAACACTGATTGGTGTCTTCCTTTTTATTTGTAGAGTTCTTTAAAATGTTTGTACATAGTGTGACTTCTGCATTCAATTTCAAACTGTCGTTTTTCATGTAAAATGTACAGTATAAAAATTGCAGTTATTTGGCAAACATTAATTCGTGCAGCCTTCTGTGTTATAAAGGAGGTGGCCTATTTAAATGAAATTAACTGTGATGCTATGCAAATATAGGTAAAGGTAAAATTAATCTAACCAAATTATTGTTAATATTTCTGTCATCTTTTTATATGGTATTTTTTCATTTACGCTTTATGTTCAATGTTGAAACAACAGCATAATGTGCGCCAATATACACGTGTTTCTTTTTTCTTTTCAAATTTATTTGCAATAATTCTTCGGTCAATGAGTGAACTTGGATCAAAAATAAACTACTATAGGTGGTGGTGGTGTAGTATTCATTATTGTTACACTGAATAAATTTAAAGCTAGTCAGACGTAAATAATATTTTTGCTGTAGACGCAATGTGCGCTGGAAATTATTTTAATGTTTGTCATATTTTTAGTGTGAGTACTGAATAAAACCTTATTGTGAAAGTATAATCTATAATGTTCTGTGCTTTATTCGGGCAAAAATATTATTTCACTATATTTTTAAGGTGTTCGCATGGGTGAACTTATTTTGCGCTTCCAAGTTGGCATATTTTGCACGTCCAATGCCTAGAAGGGCAGAAGCTCATAGGGCGACAGAGCGCATGCGCATCACACCCCATCCTAGCCTCTAAGCGCAAATCACAGAACTGGCGTGCTGTCTTCTCGTCTATAGCTCACCTGTGCGAGATATTCAGTCGTAACCATATCATTTTTATGCAATAATATTATAAATAAAAGTGCAGTACTAGCTTAATTTTGGTTTAAAATTTCTTCTTCAAGGCTATCATACCTTAAAAAAGGTTAATAAACACACCCATTTTCATTATTTTTGGTTGCAAAAAAATAAGCTTTAAATATGAGGGGGGGGGATGATTGCACAAGTATAGCATTCTTTGAAATGTGTTCCTAAATATGTATCACTCAAGTACATAGAACTGTTTTACTGTGAACTTCTATCGACCAAAGCGCTGCACACTGCTAGGCAGTTTGGCCAGGTGGCCATCTGTAATGTTCACTTGCGTATTTAGTAATAATTCTCCACACAAAATACATATCAAAGGTCATGTTTGATACGAGGATGTGTTTCATGAGCGCAACGCAGACACCCTAACAGCCGCGTATTTGAGTCTAAAGCTACCACCCGTGTTGCATTTTTTTTCCTCCCTGTCTGGTATTTCCCCCCTGCAGGCACAGGCCAAGCTATGGGACCCTCTGTCCTAAACCCCCTCCCCCCTTTAAATTCCACGCTGGACGACCCCCTGCCATGATCCCCGGAGGGCGGAAAACGTTATCCAGTTGAGTAAGTACCTAAGTCTGCCTCCCAAGTAAAGTATATATGGGCAGACCCTATGCGACACTATCCAACTTCTATAGCCCCTTAAGGGGGTGGTCACCTCAGTTTTCAACGTTTTTAATTATTTTTATATTTATAACAGATATTTTTTCCTCATTTTGGACACAAATTGTGACTAAATCTTCCTCTTAGGAAATTTTTGTATCTCTCATAGTTTTTGGGTAATGAGTCGTAAACGTCAAAATTTGCACTTTATGGTTTTACGCGCATAACTAAAACCAACTGACATACCAAACCAAAAAATAATTCTCAGTGTACTATGTTGTAGGCTATGATTTGACATACATTATAACAAAAATAATATAGTTTTGTATTATTAAAAAAACTGTTAACATTTTTAAATTTTCATTTAAATACTAAGCATTTTTTAGTAAATACAATTTTTTTTTTTTTGTTTTATATGTGTCAAATCATAGCCTACAACATTGCTATACAGTGTGAATTTTTTCAGTGTGGTATGTCAGTTGGTTTTAGTGGTGTGCATAAAACCGTAATGTGCAAATTTCGACGTTTACGACTCATTGCACAAAAACTATGAGGGATACAAAAATTTCCTAAGAGGAAGATTTAATCACAATATATGTCTAAAATAAGAAAAAAAAAAATGTGGTGCAAATATAAAAAAAGGCGTAGAAAACTGAGGTGAACTGAGCCCTCAAGTAAATGGAATAAAGTAACTCATAACCTGGTATAAATAGAGCAGCCCTGTCCTGTAAAAACCAATTTTAGTGTGCAAGAAAAAACTTTTTTTTTTAATAAGTGCGACTTATAACAAAAAACTAGGTAACCCTACACAAACTTATAAAATTTTTTAATGGGAAATGTCTACATTCACATTGTAATTTTTTTTTCAAATAATAGTTGTTTTTTATCACACTTACACTATCACCTATTTTTGTTCTGCTATTTATTGAAAACTTGTTGTTTGGTTATTTTTGCATAGTAATTGATATTTTCTGCGTGATAAAGGCCTCTTGTTGCAATGATTACCTTCAACTGGCGGAACTCTTCGTAACTTTGAGCAAGTTGTTAAACTAACTTGTGTTGTTTATATTTGCTTAGTGTACAGTTTAATCTTTGTAGTTGAAACCAGACCTTATTGCATAAAAAGAATGAAGCCGTCTCCGAGATTTGTAGACTTTTCAGGGAGATTTATGTGACCTTAAAAATCTTCTTTAACAAGTTTCAATTTTTTTTTAGAGAAGAAATCCTAAACTGCCTGTTTATTGTTGTTCTCCATAGATACCAGCAGTTCTACAGTAAGAAGTGTGGATAGAGAGATAGTAAAAGTTTGAGTTTGCATGAGAGAAAATTGGCGCGTGCGTGTGTGTGCATGCATGTGTTTGTGTGTGGGCATGTGTTTGTGTGCGTGCACATGTATGTACACGTGTGTGCATGCATGTGTAAGAGTATGCGAGCTGTAAAGTTGACATTTACCCGGACCTTATACGTAATGTGATTGCTAGCTGGTTTCCTCTGCTGAGATGAGAAGAGCTGTTGTTTTACCTTTGCTAAGGTCTAACGTCATGTTCTAATAGGGCAGTTCTGTGCACATTGTGCTTCCAACTCTGGATGCAACTTTCGCAGGCTCTTGGGTGAGAACAGCTGGATGGATGTAATATTATCAAGATTCCTACAAAACAAAGTCTTAGAGGGATATAGTTAAGTGCACAGCATGTTGTGAACTTCGCGAAACTTTCTGTACCTTTTCTTAGGGCACGTGAAGTGTACAGACTACGCATCAAAGGACTCTTGTACCAGTCCAGTAATTTTTTGACAAACATTTTTGCAAACTCATGTACGCCAACATCTTCCCTATGTCTTTATTCTTTCTGTCATGAGAACCTAATAAAATTTCACTGGTTTGTTTTAGGTTTTCTGTAGCTACTAGAATGTGGGCATATAAGTACAATGTGTTACTATTGAACAAAGGCTGCATGTTTGTGTGCAGGCATGGAAGGGGCAGAAATCAACAAGTCTTTGTTGGCTCTGAAGGAGTGTATCAGAGCGCTGGGAAGAAAAGGAGCACATCTACCGTTCCGAGCGAGCAAGCTGACCCAAGTGCTGAGAGACTCGTTCATTGGAGAGAAGTCTCGCACTTGCATGGTATGTTTGATGTTTGAAAGCTTTCTCTATAGCTAGCTAAGTTTGACAAAAATGTAGTTAGTCGTAGGATACCTTATACTGTTGCAGTGCAGAGGGGTTGACGCTCTGACCCTGCCAGAGAGCTTGCAAGTTGCAGGCGGCCTATGTTACCAGTGATCTCTGTGCTCACTTTCTTTCTGTCTCCCCTGCGCACATGTGCAGTGGATCAAGACACAGTTGTTGTTGCCAACAGCTTGAGCTCTCTTCCTCCAGCCTTGCACACTTAAACATGTTCTTCTCTGGAGCTCTCCACTTTGCCAATAGCAGTGTCTCCCCCCCCCTGCTTACCATTATCGGTGACTATACTGTTCGACAGTGTTTTGCATCTGTAGACTATGTATCAAATATTCTTCAATTTTTAATTGGTTCTACAAGAAGAATATAATTCTGTGACCTGTTTTTATAAATATTGACTTATTATCACTAAAATATTTTTTTTTTTTAAAACAATTTGAACTCTGAAAAGTTTTAGCATGTTTCACTGATGCCTTACAAGATGGGTGCATAGTTTTTTGATTCTTAACAGTGTCCAATTGTTGATCACTAATAAGACATACGTACTTTAACACTAATTGAGAGGGACTGCTTCTAGGCATATACCTGTTCACGTACTTCACATCTCTGCTTACAACTGCGACTTGGCCCCACATCTCTCCTGCCATCACGTTGTTGTTTGAACTTTTAAACAATTAAACCTTTTGGTATAGTAAATCACGTACGCTGTAGTACCACGTACTGGTGGAAACTACAGGACGCTAATATTATTTATCCCAGAAAAGTTTTGCGATTATTTCATGTACTATATTTACCCAAGTACCACCTATCCCAGTGTAAGACCCAAGATTTTTTTTCGCTATACATGCTGTTACAAAATTTCGTGTTAACATTCTGGGGAAACAATCCTCACGTGTAGAGGAACAAAAGTCCGTAAACTCACAGTTCCTGCACTGCATACAGTTCACAAGACATGATGTATGGTTGATAGTGCACTGGCAAGATCTTGTTGCTGTGCAGCACCATCACAGTTGTAGGCAGGCCCATTCCAGACGAGTCGTACGAACCTTTGCCTCGGACGCACACACTTCCCACTCTAGCATCGAGGTGAGTCAAGCATCGCGTGTGCATCAATGCAGGAATAGATTCAAAGTGGATTATCCCAGTGCTGAGTTAGCTGATGCACATTTTGTGTATGGATTGGCAAATAATAAGGGCACGTCGCACAGCGTTTGTATCATGCACACTTCCCACAACGATGGTGTCCAGACAGACGTACACTTGAAGCAATCCATCGCTGTCTTGGAGAACACAGAGCCTTCAAACCAGTCTATCGTGACAGGACAGCTGAGAGGGATAAGGATGCTGGGTGATGTTGGAAGAGGCACTCCTGCATGAAGTGGACGAGAACCCGAGGGGGCCTCAACTTGAGAAAATCAGTGTACATGAAAAAAAAATCCCAAAAAAAATCATTGAAAATTATTGAAAATCTTTAAAAATCACGTAAATCTTTGTAAGTCACAAAACAATTTGTAACTCACAAAAAATCAGTAAAAAAAAAAAAAGAAAACTTTGTAAATCCAAAAAAATCTTTGGAAATCACGACAAAGCTTTTGAATTGTACAAAAAATCTTTCTACTCTTAAAATGGTTAAAAAAAATCACAAAAAAATCTTTGTAAATCACTAAAGATTTCTGAAATGCATAAAAAATCTTTGAAAATCACAAAAAAAAAATCCCAAAAATATTTTGAATCTCAGAAAAATCTTTCAAAAACACTAAAACGCTTCGTAAATCAACAAAAACCTTTGTGACACAAAAAAAAAAAATAAAAAAATCTGTATAAACTCAGAAAAATTTGTGTAAATCCCAAAAAATCTTTTGAATCCCAACAAAGGCTTTTGAATCGTACAATAAATCTTTTAACTCATCATTTTTATAAAATCAGCGAAAATCTAGTGTAAATGTTTGTAATCATAAAAAAAATATTTTAAAATCACATAAATCTTTATAAATTACAAAAATTAAACATAAAAAATAACAATAATCTTAAAAATTACTAAAAAAACCTTGAAAATTAACATTAAAATTTGAAAATCAAAAATTAATAACATAAACTTACAAAAAAATCTTTGAAAATTTCATATACAGTAAATTATTGTAAATCCATTGGTAAATCCCCAAAAAGTATTTGGAAATGTCATGAAATTGTTTGGAAATCCAAGAAAAAAAAAATATTGAAAAATCCCCCTTTCCTCCAAAAAGAAATTCTATGAAAATCTATGTAATGAAAAATTCTAAGAAATATTTTGAAATCCCACGGAAAACCTATGAATATATCAAGAAAATCACAGATAATTGAAAATAAATTGTAGCCTATTGAATTTCCAAATCCTTTGATAATTTCAAAAATAATTCTTAAACAATGGAAACAGTTTTTGAAAGCCACACAAAATCTTCAAAATCTCTCAAATATGCTATGAAATCCAAGATGGGATGATCTGAAGAAAGTTAAAAAATCTTATTACACGTATATGAAATAGTGTCCTCACTCACTCATTCATCAACGCTCAGCTCAAACCGCTGAAGCTTAAACCATGAAATTTTAAAGGCAGCATCCCCTTACCCAATAGGCACTCCTTTGAAAATTAAGGTGACGAAAAGTCATAAAATGTGTTTTTCATTAATCGTAGATTCCTCTTAAACCAACTAATACATCAAAGTGCTTTTTTTCTCAGAGTGAGGCTTACATAAATATCTAAAAAGGGTATTCAAGATTTTTCTAAATTCTAACTTTTAAGCTGTTAAGTAAAATGTGTTTTCAATTAATCCTACGTATATCCTAAACCAGTGCAAATATCAAGAAGATTTTTGTTTTATAATGAAGCCTATTTTAATATCTGAAAAGTAATTTCAGAATTTTTAAAGATTCATCCTTAAAGAGCAATCTCTTATACCTGTAGAGATATTGCAATAATTTCTTGATAAGAATTAAGCTTACGAAGATTTCCAAAAATATATTTCTGGATTTTATGTTATTATAGGATATGAAAAGCAGTAAAATGTTATTGACTCCCGTAAAATGAGCATGTCCATAGAGAAATAATTAAAAATTGGTTGCTATTATGTTCATGGATAAACCTCTTGGGTCATGGGCCTGTACACAAGTTTTCAACCTATGTTCTTTGCTTGTATTAAAACATTCGAGAAGATACCGGTAATTAACAAACAAAAAGTGGTTTCAGGACTTTTGTGTTTCGTGACTAATTGGGGAGAGGGATGGGAAATAAAGTTCTCCAGTTATTGTTGATACCTAACTAACCTGGCAAGTTATTGGAATGGTTTTTGCTTTGAGAAATAATTAAAGAAATGGAAGTTTCTATTTCATAAAATTGATCCGTCAAATGGGAATAAGCTATGACATGTGTAGTATCTAAATATGGGTACTCAACATTACTTTATTTTGCCACTGTGAGTTGGGAAAAACTGATTGTGGTATAAAAATCTTTGTTTCAAAAGGATAAAGCATATGACATAAAGAGAGAGTATGATGATCATAAAATTGTTTTTTAGAGTCGCTGTTTACATTACGTTGGTATACTTGGGCAAAGCCGCTGTCGGGCAGCTAGTACTATGTAAATGACATTGCAAAATAGCTAAAATATTTGTAATTCCCGAGATTATCTTCGAAAATAAATTTGAAATAAAAAAAATATTTCTTTAGCAAATTTTCCGTGGTTCATATTAAGAAAAATTGATGTGCCAAAATCTCTGGACATCTCAAAAATTTTCTAAACCTCCTCCCTCCAAAAAAATAAATTTTTTTAAAATTAATATAATCATAGCATAGCTGCCAACTCTTACGATTTTCCCGTACAATATACGATTTTCAAGCTTTTCAATTTTTTCCCCCATTTGGTTAATTCATATTAAGAAATGTGGTACTGATGTCTTGTGATTTCGGTACCGAACATGTGGTATGTAGATCTGACCTACAGGGTCGTATTTAATAAAGAAAACTGTACTACCGTAGTTTCGGAAAATAGCGTCCTTCATTTATAGTCATTGTACAATATTATTCACTACACAATACCGTATTATTCACGCATCGTACGAACGTACCCCGAACATTGCCGAACACATCCAATCAATTGTACACTAGACCCCCGATTTTACGAATACTCACGGTTCCTCTCATCGCATTCGTAAAATCGCTACCTTCGTAAATTCGATAGCGGCTTATTTTTGCCCCCCCCCCCCCGGCCCAAACTTAACAGAAAATTTTAAAATTGCATTTTTTCTGCAAAGTGTCTCTAGGCCCCGACTTCCGTAGCGTTTTGCGGGAAATTAATTAACGTAATAATGTAAACATAAATTGATATCAGTAGCCAGACGTCACACTGTTGAGCGGTAGATATGACCGACCCTTGTCCCCAAAAAATGAGAAAATCGAGATTCCCAGTGTCTTCTCTCGAGCGAATAGCCTGACTCCCGTAGCATTTAATGGAAAAATAAAGCAAGTGATAGTTTAAATATAAATTTATATCAATAGTCAGGCGTTTTATGATCAAAAGAACACCACTAAACAATAGATATGACCAATCCTTTTCCTAAAAAAAATGAGAAAATCGAGATTCCGAGTGTCTTCTCTCGAGCGAATAGCCCGACTCCCGTAGCATTTAACGGGAAAATAAAGCAAGTGATAGTTTAAATATTAATTTATATCAATAGTCAGACGTCTTATGATCAAAAGAACACCGCTAAATAATAGATATGACCAATCCTTTTCCTAAAAATATGAGAAAATCAAGATTCCCAGTGTCTTCTCTCGAGCGAATAGACCGACTCCCGTAGTATTTAACGGAAAAATAACGCAAGTGATAGTTGAAATATAAATTTATATCAATAGGCAGACGTCTTACGATCAAAAGAACACCGCTGAACAATATACATGATCGACCTTAGTCCTAAAAAAAAATGAGAAAACCGAACTTTCGATTGCCTTCTCACGCACGAATAGCCCGATTTGCGTAGCGTTTAATGAAAAAAAAAAAAAAGTAGGAATTCCTTACTAGTAAAATGCCCTTGTAAATTATTCACCAAAGAAAGAAGGAATAAGCGGATGTATTTATTCATTGCGCAGTTTTATATAACTTAACGTAAAAACATTCCCTCGACGTTATTGATGAATTGTACGAGAACGTAGATACTAGTAGCGTGCAGAGCAGACAGATAGCGCAACTGTACGAACGTTCACAAGATGGAAGATAGATAGCGGCACCGTAGCATATACCGACGTTGTTCCAAAAACGCCATTTTGTGACGTTCTTACGTAAAATCGTCGAGAATTACATGTATAAGTGATTGAAAATAATAACTTTCACAGTCAGTATATGCTGTAAAAATAAATTAGGAGTTCCGGGATTACGTAATACACGAACGTCTATTTATTTTCCAAGTTCGACATACCCGGAGACAAATGTTTCTACACTTGGACAATAGGTAGCGCTATTATCGTGCTCACTTGTGAAACTCACATTTTACGACACGCAGTAACGCATTGTTTAAAAAAATTATGCGCCAAGTTAATTGTTTTAAGTACGTATGGTGTTAACGCAATAAAGAAAAATGTCACGCTATTATTTATAGGGTTCGTGTAAAAAAGTAAACTCATTCGGCGCGAGACGAGAGAGATATATAAGACGCCGTGAAACAGCCTAGAAGGAGGCTGTACTATAGTTAAATGAGCATATGCGCATGCGCTGGAACTTTGCGTGTATAGTACGACCTCAATATAGATCCTAATACGTCGTAGTTGGAGACAGGCCGGCCGGCTTGGCACAGGCGGCGCCGGCGCCGCGCGGTTTTCGAACTGTCACTGCCGCATTTTTTAACGGATTTTCGCTATTTTTTTTTTTTTTATTGCGACTTACCAAGTAATAACTGCAACTCTACAATTCACATTTTAATGCCGTGAATTAGATACAGTATGTTTTATTCATTGTCAACGTAATTCCTTACAATTTTTTTTGTCATATAATTTTGTTATTTTTTGAGGGTTCCTGAGATTGTATTCGTAGAATCGCTACCTTCGTTAAATCCAGGGTTTGTAAAATCGGGGGTTTAGTGTAGTTGTCTTCCTGGCTAAATGGCTGTGGTGACTCGTGCAAACAAAAGTCACGAGACTGTTTTAATTTAAAATGTTTTTCCTGTTTACCGCATCAAATCTTGTGAACTGAAGGAAACTATAGTTTAATTCTTATTTTTCCAGCAAATATTGAAACGCACGTCGTGGTTGCGTAGTATTTGTAAACAAGGTTTTTGCCAAGCTTAAATGTATCATTTTGTTATTGTAGCGGCGTATTTTAGTGCCGGTACTTGTATCGACATTGTGACGTGCACTGGCACGTAGCACTGACTTGGCCTCTTATCACACAGTAATTTCAATTTTTTTTGTCGTAAAATGTTTTTTTTCTCTGTTTATAACAAATTAAGTAGGCCAACGTAACCAGGTATAAGGATGTATACGGCGTGATCCAACCTATTAATTGGGGATGCGAGTAGAGAAATTTAGATTAAAATTTTCTTTTTAATTTTAAATTTAACTTTAAAGCAAGAGAAAAGCATAGAATTTTACATGTCAATTTTATTGGATTTATATCGTGTTTGGACTCATTTGAAAGATAATTTAATTTCAAGCAACTTTTCTAAGTAAATTTTTCTGATTTTTTTCCTTGTTTAGATTTTTTTAAAATTTCAAGTAGCTTATTAGCTTGCTTCTCCTGGAATAGGATTTATGTGGCAGGCTAGTAGTAGTTATCTTGCTTGGAAGCACGTACAGAGAAGTGCTGGCTTTTACAATTTCAAACAAGCTCGGAGCTAGCCAGTGCTTAGATAGATTTATCTGGCAGGCAGGTCAGAGTTCACTCGCTTGGAGGCACGAACAGGGATGTGCTGGAATGCGGGGACTCTGCAGGGCGTTTCTCGACCAACTTGGGTGGTAGTGTCGTGTGCAACAACACTAAAAAGGTGGTGATCCGCGACAGATTGAGGACTCTGCACATCCCCAATTAATAAACTAATGAATATTTAGCTGGTATAATGGAATTTAACGCTTTGTAAATTTATCAGTATCTATGTTACGTACAATTTTTAGGTTATAAGTATCAATTAACCAGCTTTTTAGGCACGTTGGATCCTGAGGTATCCCTCCGCCGCTCGGTCGAGTAAGTCCGGGTGTTCGCCCAGGAAAGGCAGTTGTGTTTCATTGGAGCTCGTGACCGGTCGCCGGGAGATGGCCGGCTAAGTTTTTCTTGTTTAAAATCGGTCAGTAGGAGTTGTGATCCATCGGAGCTCGTGGACGGTCACCGGGAGATGGCCGGTTGAGTGTTAATATTAGTTTGGGCGTCATGGCGGAAGGAGGAGGACGTGTTGGACGGGGCAGAGGGGTTGTGAAGCCTAGAGGGCGGATTTGGGAGTAAAGTGGGCGGTATTGCCTGCGATGCTTTGTTGTTCATCATTTTTCTTTAGCTAGTTAGGATATCTAAGTAGTATTTGCCTGGACGAACACTCTAGACTACATCAAGTTGAGCACTTGCATCAC
>PNEQ01068194.1:0-18657 GCA_003012365.1 Medauroidea extradentata | reverse complement strand
TAATCACAAGAAAGCGTGAACCCTTATCTGCAAGTTGGTAGAAACGGAAATTATATAACTTTAATGGGAAATTAAATATTGATTATTTCGTAGATGGCTGCAACAGCTGATTTTGCTGCGCGGGCCACCGCATAAAAGGGCCTATATCCAATACGGTGAGAGATAAAATTTTAATGAAAATGGTTTTCGCCTATTGGAACATGATAGTAACTATAGTTAAATTATAAAAATTATACAAAATAGTCGAGTAACCTCCATTTGCTGATTTCACATGGAATGACCCTGCCTAGCCTTTTTAGCCTAATAAGTGAAAAAAAAAGTTTGTAATGAAAATTGTGAAAATTCACTGATTTGGCGCTCTGTCCTAATGGTTAAATGTCCCACACTTCTAATGAGATTCTCTGCCGTATGATGGCAGCATTTTGAGGAATGAAATTTATTCCATCAAAAACTTGAAAACCTGAGGATGAATTTCAAATCTGAAAATTGAATTATACATCAGAGTACCATATAAATCTTGATAATTTTGTTGCATGATATTCAAAATACATCATGCCATTTTTTATTCAAAGTACATTGCCATTTTTGTAAATAGATTTTTTTGGAAAAGTCTCCTTATACACACTTGACCATAAGTGAAATTAATACAAGGCAATTTTTAGAATTTTGGATTGGCTAAGTAATTTCAAGCCGAATGAGTAATAGAAGATTATAACATATCTGGGGGTGGGGAAACTGGGGTCTCGCCGTGCAACATCTGATGAGTGATAATATATGGTGGAAGGGGGCAAGATTGGAGTCAGGGTGCATGCAGTGGCCGTGTTCCATTACTGCTGAAATCACTGAAATTAGTAAGCTTTTGCCAGCTGTATCGGGACAGTTTCAGTGGTCAGTAGAAATAGTGTTTGTCTCGGCGAGAATTGCTTCGGAACGATCTGCAATACTGTAGGTAATACAAGAGGTTGTAAATATAAACAATATATTGAATCAACCAATATATAAGAACGAATTTGGCTTAGATACAATTGATTAAATCATATTGTATCCAAACACGCTGGTAGTTTATGAGTGCACTGTTGTTCTAACCCCTTGTATTAATAAGTATGTTTATTTTGGCATATATATATATATATATATAGAGAGAGAGTTGTATTGGCCTTGTATTACTGTAATTACATTTTTGTGAATTTCCTACAGCCACAAAATTCCTTTAATTATATCATCCAGCCTTCGTAACAAGTTCTTCACTCAATTTTAAAACTCTCGCCATCACTACACAACCTCTGCAGCTCTAGTAATCTCAGTTGTCATCTAGAGCCTCGCATACGATGCTCACACAAAAGAACATGAAAACAACTCGTAGTGATATCAGCAGTTTCGGAACTGCTGCTTACATTGCTGAGATTACTGAATCAGTGAAATCAGCAGTACTGGGACACAGGCATGGTAGGTATGCTGAGTGACATATGATACTCAGTATATGAGGAACCATCACATAAAGCTTCACAGAACTAAGTTAAGTATCGACCATTACTTTCAGTGTTGTAGCACCCGGCATTCATATGGAGTTATCTGAGTTAACAATTGAGCTAAATTATATGAGAATAACATGACCTGGATTTGAACTGATGTCCTCATGAATATAAATGCAAGAATTTTATAACTGTTCCACTTCACTCGGCATGTGTCACTGAATATCGGGTACCAATATTGTAAACTTTATTCTTTACTTTGCTACAACTGCTATTTGTATTAATAAGTTACTGGTCAAACAGATTTCTTAGTACCAAGACTAGTTAATCCAGGAAGATTATACAGTTATACCTAGGCAAAATTTCAACAGAAGCTTTCTAAACTGTTTTTGACTCAGGAACATTTGTTGAATAACATTAAAAATTAGACAAACATGTACTATGGGAACACCTTAAAATATTGATTGTAAAATGGCAGGAAATATGCTCCTTATATAACTGACTAATTTGTGATGAACACATTCAATGTTATTGAATTACGATGAAAATAAATTAGTTGGTAAACAAAATGCACAATGTAATTATTTTGACATATAATCTAATTACGTAAGTAATTATGACTAGGCCTACCTGAAAAAATATCACTGTCTTCATGTTCATTATTAGTAATTTCAATGTTATTGCAACTACTTATTTAGCTCTCCCCACAAGCTACTGAAAACGACAATCCATTGCACTTGCAGTCACATCTTGTAGTAGCACACTTAGTCTTACAGGAACAATGAACCATACTCAGTAAATACTCTGAAACAGATGGAGTATCACGTACCAACCCAATTATTCTGCATTAAGCCTTTCATTTGTACAAGTCCATGTTTTAATTTTAAAGTATGTTTGAAAGCTGTTGTACTTTGTTGCAGAATCAGTAGATGGTAAACGCTGAGGTGTCACAAATGATTTAGCTGCTGCTACCTTACCAATTAGCATTCTATGATGTAATGCATTGCTGCTGTTAGACATTTTACATACATACAACATAATCATTGCCTTTCTTCCAGCTACTTCAATACGTATCCAATTGTTGACTATCATCACAACAGAATACACTTGCAACTGAACGGAATTCATGTAAATGCAACAGTTTGTATGATCTTTGAAAGAACTGTGCAATGGGAGTGCATGACTGGATTTAGTTGCTTGGACATACGCCATTGCGAAAAAAATGACTGTCAAAAGAAAACTAAAAATAAGACAAGAAAACATAAATAAGCAGAGTATGCTTTACTCATCAGGATACATACACAACATGAAATTCCAAAACTGGAATCTGGTCAGATAAAACAAGGAATAACAAAATTATAAAAAGAGAAACCTAAGTTGACATGCGACACAACAATGAGACGAAAAAAAACACAAACAGAAATACAGCAAACGACACAACAATGAGGCAAAACAAAACACAAAAAAGATGTCGGATACAAACAGAAAAACAATAAATGACACAAACGATGAGACGAAACAAAACACAGTAGTTTTTCAAACTGTCAGTATTGACGACGTTTCGGGAACTGGAATCTGTTCCCGTCATCAGGTAGACACACAGGGTTCAGGAACACGTCCTGCCTCTGAAGACAATTCACCTTCTTCACTTTTGGTGGCATTGGTATCATTGCCGTCTTCTTCGCGTGTTTTCCTGTTGAGCCATTCTTACACGAAGAGACCCAAGATGCTGAAGGCCTGTCTCACCTTAACTTCATTCAAAAGCATGATAAATTCTTCCATCACTCGCGGGGCAAGTCCCCTCCTACTGAGTAACCATACTTGCTTATAGCGAGTTAATTAAAGATCCACTCTCGAGCAAAGAAAACAAGCCAGCTAAGTTAAGAACTTGCATTTAATGCCCACTTTAAACAAAATACGAAAACCATAATAAAATCGCCAATTGGGCCAATACACTAATTGAACACTCCTTGACATTCACTTTCTGGCCGATTAGAAACATCCTCACCACACGACAATAATTACCATGACCTTGGACATTTTGTCACTTAATTCCTTTAGTTAACTCCATTCACGCCCCACTTCCGATTGATAGATTCGTGAATAACTAATCGAAGGTCACTGATGCAGTTTTTAAACTTCCTCGAAGTTTTGCATTAGGCACACAGACTAGACAAACCCAACTTAGCCGACATCCAATTACAACCGGTTTAATAGGCCTTTACCAGGCATTACACTCTCCCGTGTACTTCCTCAGTCTCGAATTAAGGGACAATCAGCACCACTGGTGATCAGGCCCCATCATTTTGAAGGATGGGAAGACTCACCCATAACTTTGCTAACTGCAGCATAAGCCACTCCTAACAGGAGTAACTGTTAGACAATCCTTACACCCATGACTTTCCAGGCCACATGATCGCAACCTGCGACCCTCCTGCACGCCGCCGACCGCCTCGTTGCTCCTTCCAAAGCCTAATGGTTCACCACTAAAACCATCTTAGGCTTCTAGCGCATTTGAAGTACACTCCACCATAACCAGCTCTAGAGTGAGCGCCCTCCATTCGCATCGCGAGTCCTCAGCACGCCTCACCAGTGCCCCTACTGCTGGCAGACAAAACTAGGTCTCTCCCCCCTCCAGGCCCATCCCTCCATGGCCAGTGGAGAAGCAGGACCGGCGGGAAAGGGGAAAACACAGCGCCGTCAACCGGGGCGACCCTTCTCTATATACAATCTACCGGCCAGACAAACCCATAGAAATGAAGGAACTCATCTTAATCAAGACTAAACTCCCAAAAACAGAACCCTTTAATACATCACTGAAACACTAACAGGGCACTAAAAACTTGCCCCGAGACCTCAGGCCCCAGGGGTCCGCTCACTGTAATATAATTTTTACATGGCATAAAATCATTTTACCTCCTGAAATGATTACATAGGAAAAGTGCTATACAATATAGAAAACTTACCGACTTCGTAGAATTTATTTTTTTTTGCTCTAAAAATGCTTTCACACTCTTAGATTTCCTTGATCGTTTCTGAGCTTTACTCAGTGGAGGTTTCTTCGGCATTTTTATTCCTGCCCGTCACCTAGAAAGTTCAGCCAGACTTTAAACGGGAACGTTTTGTATGCAACCTCGTCCGTAAAGAATAATGCGCACTTGAAACGGACTCTTACCCTCTTGCGTGGTTAGTGAATAAATTGCCTTAGATGGACGCTCATCTCTCTGCGCAGGCAGTGAAGTGACGTCCCTATTAGTCCACTGCCTCTACCTTGCATCCGTCCTGCCACTCAGTCAAGACGCGCGTGTTCACTCGTCTATTTTTTGTGCGGACTACACTGGCCATACTGTCGTAGAGGCAATCTCATGACAACACGTATTTGCAGTTTCGTCAATAGACATAAAATGGTTTTTATGTAGGCCTACATAGTTTTTGTGCGTATATTATGGAGGGGCGGATCTAAACTTTTGTTTTGGAGGTTATCGTTCCTAAAAATTATATTTGGGGGAGGGGGTTCTTCCCCCGGGAAAAAAATGGGTTTTCAAGGAACAAAATAGTGTTATTTAAGTATTTTACATACTTAAAAATATTAAATAGACATTTGGTATGGTTAGCTCCTGTGATCCTCTCCCTTCGAATGGAACCGCCCTTGATCTTATGACTGAAATCTTTGTTTTTCACGTGTTATCTTACTTTATAAAGGTTGGAGGGTGGACTGAATAATAATAATAATAATAATAATTCTATCAGTGTTTTTCCTGAGTTAGTATGAAAATAGTCCTGATATTGTAATTGTACTTGTAATCCACTGCGTTAGATCAAAAACATATTTTATCTTTGAGTTAATTTAAATATGGGTAACTGGCTGCTGAAGTACAGCGGGGCGGACAGATAACTGATGTGCGGCATCTGCAGGACTGCTATAGTGACATCACCCACCCTCGTCCGGCTGTCTACACAGCGCTTACGTGACCAAGGTAACCCTCCACCTCCACTCCACTACCCTCTTCTAGCCTTGATGTCAACTCCTAGATAGCCAGTGTACGTGCAGAGTGGAATACTTTCTTTCTTTTGTTCACATCATTCATTCTCCCATCTGTCATGTCCTGTAGTTTCAGTGTGGTGCAATGAGTTCACGTGGCTGCTAATAAATAGCATATATGTACAGCACATATCTGGTTATATCCTGACGCGTGACAGACCACACTATAACTGCCAGTACAGGACTCACATTTTCAGTTTAATTGAAGTAAACCAGAGCTTAACATAAATTTAAATGTCCAGACAAGAGAATGACATGCTGTTATTTGAGAAGTAAAACATCTGTACAGTAAAAATCAGCACATGAAATATGTGCATTAAAAAGACACTCTAGCTGTCACAAGCACTGTCCTTGTTTCGGCGAGCGCTGTTGCCAAAAATCGTAAAATATTCACCTTGTAACTTTGATCTTAAAAATTTCTCATATTGTACAGAATCGAAACATGTATTTGGTGATATAATTAGTTCATCATTTACACCATTTTAAGGGGGTTGAAAAAAAAAAAAAAAAAAAAAAAAAACAAATATTTTGAACTTGGTACCGTTTTCATGCATCCTTATATATATATAACATCATAACTAATGAATCAAAAGCAAAATCGTATTAAGATTTTTATTTCATATATCTGGATGCTAACGAAGAAATCTGAAGGCTAAAATTTTTTTCAATATTTGTACAGAAATTTTTCTTGAACATTACGTGCACTTTCTAACAAACTAAAACATCAAAAAGTTGGTCAGTAAGAAACTTTTTTGCTATTCAAGTTTTATGGGGGATGAAAGTGAGAATGTTGTTCATAATGAACTAAATATATTTTCTTTCCGTACGTTGGCACAATGGGCACACATGGAATAGTTTCGTAGAAAAAACCTGTTTACGTACGCACTGCAACGCATTTGAAGCGTGGGATAGGTGGCCGCCTTAACAGTCTCCTGGCTACGCACGTGAGGTGTACATTCCAGTCCAGCAAACTCGGAGGTCCTCAGAAGATATGCTAGTCCCATATAAGAGAGAGTGTGTGTGTTTGTTTGGTAGGAGTTTGTAGATGTGTGTGCGTGCATGTGTGTTTTTTATATATATGTCCCAGGAAGTAGCGTTAAGCCAAAGAAAGCAGTGCGGTAGAGGACTTCAATGCTATCAGATTGTTGAGGGTTTATAAGTAATTAATTTTTACCTGTTTCTTGTGCTTCACTCGTAGTCTGACAGGAAGTGGTGGTTATTAACATGAATAGCTGTGAAAGACACTTTAATGTGTTAAAATAGTTGAAAAACTGGTCAATATTGGGTTGTGACATTTACGTACCAGTGTTGTAGCATCACGTGTGTAAAAATATCTAAAAACACAAATTGTGGGAAAGATGGTGTGTTTCCCTAACATTTGGAGAAGTTAAAAAATAACAAAATTACATTGAACATATTTTGTACGAATGTTAAAAACTGTCTCGTTTTATCGTCTATGGACTCAACAATCTGGAAGGTCAGCGTTCCATTAGTTGTGGTTGTTGAATCATCGTCATTTAACATGTTCATTAACACAACTTTCATGGTGGTATTACGTCCAAACTATTGACAATAGAGGTGTGTTTCCGATACTAAATATTCTTTATGTCTGACGAACTGTAACAGCTTGCTTTTCCGCTATTTTCATTCCATCCTATGTACCTACACACAAATAAATAAATAAATATATATATATATATATATGAACATACATACACATATACAGTATGTTCAGAAATGAATGGTTGTAAATTACATGGGTGGTAGACAATGTGAAAAGGAACATGCATAGTTGGAGAACATTTGTCTGGAAACAGTGCCCTGCAAAGGGGCACAGACAAACACAAGTGCACAAATTTGAATTTTATGCACTCTGAGACACCAGTCCAGTGGCTGAGAGGGTGCATCGTTGCATGTCAATCAAGTATCTGGTGAAGATGAAGGGAGGAGGGAGGGTCGCACACATGTGCCTACAGACAGAAACAACCTTCAGGCCGCTGTCTTTTACAGTTGATGTTTGCTTGTAGTTCGTTGATGTGTTTCATTTTGTATGATTAGTGCAGAGTTGATGGTTTACAGTTGAATGTGATATGTGTCGTGATAATGGATTTTGCGAACCTTAACAGCATTTCACATTGGACATTTGCAGACATGACTGATATGCACTCATGATGTGTATAGAGAAGCAAGAGGAAATGCAGCAGAAGCAGTATGCGTTTACCAAGAGCACTAGCTTAACAGACGTGTACCAGACACAAGAACGTTCATATATATTGACTAGAGGATGCGTGAGACTTAGTCTGATTCCACCAATGGTTGACATCTGTGCCAAACGAACTATGAGAACGCTACGTTTGGAGGACCATTTCCTGGAGCATGTAGTCGAACATCCATCAATCAGCACTACTACCATAGCGCACAACATGGGCTTTAGTCATAACACAGTGTGGCAAGTTTTCCATGAACAGCTGTTGCTTCCTTACCATCGTCAACCAGTGATGGCGTTGCAGCCAGCAGAGTTCCGAAAATAAATTGCAGTTTGACAATGGTTTATTGCACAACAAACTGAAAACCCTCACTTCAGTGAAACAGTGTTGTGCGATGATGCAATGTTTACACATGATGGTATGCTTAACAGCAGAAACAGCCACATGTGGAGTGACGAGAATCCGCACGCAACGTACATCGCAGCGCACCAGCGGCAGTTTAAATTTAATGTGTGGTCAGGGATTGTTCACATCGGTTTGATTGGGCGACATGTCCTACCTCAGCGACTCAATGGTACTGTGTACCTCAACTTTCTGCAACTCATCCTCCCAGATTTGCTAGATGAAGTGCCACTAGCATTCAGGTTCATTATCTGGTTTTTGCATGTGCTGTGTGACATATGAATGACACCTTTACTGGACGTTGTGTCCAATTAATAGCAGCACTTGTGATTTTAATATTTTTAGACAATAACCACATTATTTACAAGTGAAAGCACTCAGTTATTTTTGAAACACAGCATTTTTATTTTCTCAATTTTAAACATAGTTCAATATAGTTCAATTTCAAGTTTTTTCCCCATAGTCACAAAAACATATTTATTTGATTTGTATTTAATAAAAAATTGTTTGTCAAAGTAATTTATAAGAACAATACATTGTGAGTAATCTAACCTCAAATGTGAACAATTTTGAAGACTAATGCCATTAAACATTTTGTAATTTATCAGCAATCATTTAAAAACTGTTATTTGATTTTTCTGTAAAGTTGTGTTTTGACATGTTTCAATATGAATATACTTGGTTACAGATTTGAACATGATGTGCAACATTTTAATAGTTGATATTGAATTTGTCAAAAAAAAATTTAATGTGTGGTTACGAGAAGTACTGTACATTATATATGCAGCATGTTATCCAACATGCTTTATAGGTGTTGGTTGTATACAATTATATTAATGATAACTATATGAAATATAAGTCAAATATCATTTGATAGTAATCTTAATGAATGTATGGCTGTCAGAATCATGTATGAATATTTGTTTAGGCTACTATTTTACATATAGCATTAAGTTTAGGATATTGTCAGTGCATCTTTAACTCGATAGCATTACAAAAGTATGTATTTCTGAGTTCAACTAGCTTTTTGCCTAATAGTTTATTTATGTTGCATAAAGGCACCTGAGGGAAGTAGGATTTTTAAATTCTTGTTACTTCGAGAACTACAAATGTCACTCATAAATTGACTGTCACTTATTTTGTTTGATGTACAAGTTTAAAGGAATAATTTTGTACAGTTTCTGTATCTCTCTTTTGTGTTGTTCTATGGAATGTTGTAATAGATGATTATCTGGTTTACATTTTACACAGTATACACAATGTCAATGGTAGAGAAAATATTAGCTTATAAGTAAATGGGTTTTGTTTAGAACTAGCTCTTCCATTATAGGTTATCGTAAACCTTCCCAGGCACACGCACAAAAACTCACAAATGTCATCACAATTGGATTAATGGTATTGGAACACATAGGCTTACCTATGTTACATACACATACAGACAGAAATTTTTATGTACAGAGTGTTTGGGAATAAATGGTTGTAAATCATACAGGTGGTAGACCATGTGAAAAGAAACATTTGTCTTGAACTAGCACCTTGCAAAGGTGCAGGGACAAACACGTGTTCACAAATATTAATAGTGCACGCTCCGAGGCACTATTACAGTGGTTGAGAGGGTGTGTCATTGCACTGCAGTCAAGTATCAAGCGATGATGAAGGGAAGAAGAGGGCCACATGTATGTGCCTACGGACAGAAACAACCTACAAGCCGATGTAAAACACAGTTTATGTTTGCGTGTAGTTCGTTGATGTGTTCTGTTTTGTATGATTAATGCTGTGTTGACTATTGACAGTTGAATGTGCATGGTATTACAGGAACTGATTTTGCGAACATTAACAGCATGCCCCAGTTGACAATCACTGGTATGACTGATTTGCACTTGGTGTATGGAGAGGCAAGAGGAAATGCAGCAAAAGCAGTCTGCATTAGCCAATAGCAGTATCCTAACTGATGTTTACCAGAGACAAGGACGTTCATAAGTATTGACCAGAGGCTGCATGAGTCTGGGAGTTTGATTTCATGAATGGTGGACATCTATGCCAGACGATCTGTGAAAACACCACGTTTCGAGGATCATTTCCTAGAGCATGTGGCCGAACACCTATCAACCAGCACTCTTACCATAGCACACAACATTGGCTTTAGTCACAACACTGTATGGCAAGTTTACCATGAACAGCTGTTGCATCCTTACCATCGTCAACCAGTGCAGATGTAACCAGCAGAGTTCCCAATACTAATTGCATTTTGTCAATGGTTTATCGCACATGTTTAACAGCAGACACAGCAACGTGTGGCGTGAGGAGACTCCACACGCAATGCACATAGCAGTACACTAGCAGCAGAATTTTCAATTAAATGTGTGGGCAGGGATTGTTCACGTCAGTTTGATTGGGCGACATGTCCTACCTCATTAACTCAACGGTACTGTGTACCTCAATTTTCTGAAACACGTCCTCCCGGATTTGTTAGATGATGTGCCATTAGCATTCATGTTCATTATCTGGTTTCTGCATGATGGTGCCCCAGCCCACTACACACATGCTGTGCGACAACATCTGAATGACACCTCTACTGGACACTGGGTAGGATGTGGTGGCCAGGTTGCCTAGCCCCCTAGTTCGGTAGACCTTAACTTTCTAAACTATTTTCTGTGGGTACATTTAGAGCCAAATCTACATGACGCCACCTGCATTTGTCCTGTTATTTTGTTCACAATTTGGCTGCTCTCTTTCACCCTCTCAATCACTGGACTGGCACCTTGATGGATGCATTATTCGAATTCCCGCACTTGTATATGTCCCTGCACCTTTGCAGGGTGCTATTTCCAGACAAATTTTCTCCAACAAATAACGTTTCTTTTCACGTTGTCTACTACTAATGTTAGTTACGACTATATATTCCCGAACATCCTGTAGCCTATATACCAGTGGTTCATGAAGTATGCTATAAAGTTTGCGAGATGATTTCTTGGATAAAAATAGCTAAGTGAATTTATATAGTGCAAGTATTTGGTTGGTGTGTATCTTAAGGGAGAAATTAATGATTGAATGTTAATATTGAAAAACAGCGTTTGTTAAAGTAAACAAAAGTACAAAGGAATGATAATGTATTTCTGGGTGGGACTTAGTGATTGCAAGAACTACAAACTGTGAAATATGTTTTTGAATATCTTTACCTTCATTAGTTAATGGGGTTGCTGAAATCTCCTGTGTGTCACGGATAACCAGTCGATGAGACTCCACATTTTCTAAGTAAATTTTCTGGAAAACAGTTTGCTTGAGTGTGTTGCAGCAAGACAACCTGTATTGTTCATTGGGGCCTTCTGCTACAAACTGTGTTACATTGTATGTCAAAAAAATTCTTGACTAACCCCATTATCTACTGGAGGTAGAGTATTTGAAACTATTTTCTCATATATTGCAGAGCTCATTGTAATGAGACCACAGCCAAAAATTCATTATTTCTCCCTACTTTTGGTTATTTTAACAAACGTTGATATTCAATTTCAATAATGAATTTCTTCCTTATGATTTACAACAACGGAAAACTTGCACTGTAACTTGACCTCAATATTTGCAAGGAACCATGTTACGAATTTTGTGACATACCTTCATCATGAACCCCTAGTATATATCACTGCATCTGTGACTGCCAGGCGTGGCACTCGTGTTGCATCGTACCATGTGTCTACTTAGCAGTGTACTACCTGGCCACCGTGTGCTGCTTACGTGCACAGATTTACTGGGTTCCAATCTGGTGTCTTCTGCAGAATGTTTGTGTATGTTTCCTCCGCATCAGCGAAATGTTAGTCGACACTAATGTGAAGCACACTATTTCTTTGAAAAATGTATGTGAAAAGAAACAGTTGCTATTTTTGATCGAACATAATTAAATAGTGAGAAATTTTGAAAAATAAATGTCTTTTGCAAAAACTGTGTAATGCTCATTATTTAGGGCAATAATTAAATGTTTGATATCACAGAGAAACGCTGTCTTCTTTCTCTCTCTCTCTATATATATATATATATATATATATATATATATATACACACACACATACACACACATACACACACATACACACACACACACACAAAGATGCCCAGAAACAGATACATAATAAGCGCACCATGGAAATCCTGGGTTAAATTTGAGACAAAAACGTGTGCCCTCCAATAAGAGTATTGTTGTGACATTCACTTAAAATTTTGGCGGTCAAATTGACTGGAATTACTAACAATTTCCGTCAGCCCTCAGGATTTGTGTTAAACTTGTACAGGACTCCGTCCTTTAAACAAAAATTTTTAGCTAACCTACCCAATTTGGTGTTATCTTCTGTAGGTTTTTTTCGACTTCCTTAATTAAGGGTCCTAAATTTCCATCATAACGCTGGGCCTTTACCATGTCAAAACCTGGTCCTCACCATTTACCCCCAGAAAAATCGGTTCGTGATGCAGGGAACGTACTGAGTTCTTCCATATAAAGGGGATTGCAATAAAGTCGATCAACTGCCAATCAGTTTGTTTTTGCACAATGGGAATTTCGACTTTTATGTATAAGTGTTCCTGATAAGTTTTACTACTACAAATTTCCAAATGGAAGTACGCTTGAACATCAGGAGAGGGGATTGCTTACCTGTATCCATCAAAATTTAGTACTTGTTCTAACTGTACTAGTTTAGATTTCAAAGTTTTAAGACTAACTAAAACCGAGGGGATTTTATGTGACCTACATTGGTCAAGGATTTCCACACGAAACAGGGTATGTGATTGCTTTGCCATAAGGGCCACAGGTACTAGTAAAGTCTGATGAACCTGTGAAGTTTCATGAATAAATCCAGATTAACTACTTTCCAAAGCTTCTTTGAAATTTTGTAAATAACTGGTTAGATTTTTAAACTTATTTTGTACTTTACCAAACAGTTCACCTACAACAGAATTTACAACTGATACCTGATTTGAAAGGTTTGCTAAGTAAGGCCAGATGATCTGTAGATATTTGACTATTCATTTGTTCAAGATCGTCCACTAAATTCCTTTGACTATTAAAAGCCTGTCTAGTTGGTTGGCTGTGGCAATATCACAAAACCAACTCGTGTATTCCCGTAAAAACGTTGATCCTCGTTTTATCCTGTCTGCTGCTCTTATATCCAATAGGTCCTCACCTGCAGGAGCATTAATTGCATCTAGTAGACTGTTTGTTACATTAGCAAAATTTAATGATTCTGGTCTGGATTTGACAAAACTATTTTATAACCGGGGCTATGCAAGAACTATTGAAATTTAACTTATGTGCTGAAACTGACAAGTGTAACAGCCAAGTTGTTTTAAAAGTAAGTTGTTGAGAAGACGTATACATAGTTACCCTTTTCATTAGCTGGAAGTGAGCACCTGAGACCACTCCCACTGTCCTTGGTTCGGTTCCTGGTTTGATTTTTGTTTCGACAGCTCCCAGGTAATCTGCTAGGGTTGCTGTGATAGACAATCCTATTAACACCCAATTTATCGATTTTATACCATAATCATCTCTTAAATTGTCACAAGATATACTGCATTTCTGCAGTAGACGAAGCACAGGTACTTCACCCTTAGACACAAAAAAGACAACAAATCTAAAAAAAAAATAAAATTTGTCAAGCCCTAAAATAACGCTTTATGCGTTCCACAGTGACGACTCGGTTGCGGACTGACTGAGTGCTACTCTCCTAAAGAAAGGCTTCTGTAAAATATAAAGATTGGATTAATTTTTCTTACAACTCTGGCGGGCCTGTGCCATCAATGTAGCATCTTTGGAGTGAGCCCTTTATTTCACACCGGAGTGAAGATCAGTACCTCATATCCTGGTTTGTACTCCACTGGTCTCCTGTAATTGTCGTATGTCTGTTTCTGCTTTTCCTGCTCTCTCCTGAGATTGTTCAGGGCCAGACGTTGAATGTTCTTCCAAGTCTGACATGGATGCTGGCTGTCTGATTCGTCCACCTTTAAATTTAGACACACTTCACTTGGTAAAACTGGTTCACGACCATAAAACTATCCTGCTTACTGATGTTGTAGCTAAAGGTCACTAAGGGGAGAAAAACATCCTAATCCTTTTGATTTGCACTATCATAGTTCGAGAGCATGGTGGTCAGGGTGGCGTGATATTTCTCTAGATCTCCATTTGTCTGGGGTCGGTACCCAGATGTCATGGAACCTGGGATATCCATCAGCTTCAACAACTCTCTTACAATAGAAGAGCTGAAAACTTTTCCTAGATCTGTCAGTATGGCACTAGGAGTAGAATGTGTACTAATTACATTCTCTAATAAGAACTGAGCCACTTCGTGAGCATTCCCTATAGGTACTGCTCGTGTCTCTGCCCAACGAGTTCCGTAATCAATGCATGTTACGCAATATTGGTTCCCTCGGGTGGTCTTTGGGAATGCGCCTAGTAGATCAATACCTACCCTCTCAAACGGTGCTCCGGCAGGTAATTATGGGCTGCATATATCTTGCTGGTTTCTGTTTTACACCCTTTTTCGTCTTACAGTCGTTACATGACCTGACATACGCTTCTACTTGTTTTGCCATCCCTCTCCAGTAAAATGTCTCCTATTCTTGTTTAATGTTTTAGCTAGCCCTAGGTGTCCTCCAATAAGAGCATTGTTGTGACATTCACTTTAAATGTTGTCGTTAAAATTGTCTGGAATTACTAACAATTTCTGTCTGTCCTCAGGATTTGTGTTAACCTTGTACAGGACTCCGTCCTTTAAACAAAAGTTTTTAGCTAACCTACCCAATTTGGTGTTATCTTTTGTAGGTTTTTTTCGACTTCTTTAATTATGGGTTCTAAATTTGCATCATAACGCTGGGCCTTTACCATGTCAAAACCTGGTAGTGTGAAAACTGGTAATTCTAAGGTTTTATCCGTATCTTGCATGTTTCCCTTATCTACAGGATTTCAGCTTAGACTGTCCACATGGGCATGAAATTTCCTACTTGTATATTTAATGTCAAACTCATATTCTAACATCTTAAAGAGCCCATCGGGTCAATCTACCAGTACTATGAGCATTCATCTTAAGCCGGTCCATGTAACATAAGCTGTGGTGATTGGTTACCACTGTAAAAGGACGTAAATAAATGTAAGGCCGGAAATTTGTCTTGTATACTATCAACAATCAGACTATATACATGTGGGTGTTTCAGAGAGCCCTTGAGGTCTTCTACCATTCTGCTTTTGCTTGGCTCTATTTCCTGTGACATTCTGTGTGTGTGTGTCTGTCTCACCATCTTGCCCTTTCTTTCTCCTTTTTTCTCTCTTTCTTTCTCTTTTATGTGTATTAGGGAATAACTCCTTTGAAATTATAGCTCAGCTCAACTCCACTTCTTTCAAATAAAAGCAGCCAAGATCCAGCTAAAGTTCGGTTGGAAGAAAAGAGCTACATCACACTACAAAACTTATCTTTTCTGTAGCTTATTTTGAGTTCCTTTCGTAGACTGTTAGCAGTAGAAAAATTTGTAACAATGTTTAAGAGAAGCTATTTATTTTTAATACCAATAAATTAATTTTCGACAATAATTGGCACAGTTTGTTTATTTGAGGTGATATTATCTTGAAAAAGAGCCAGAATTTCAAAATATTAAACATAGCATATGTTTATTTTATCATTATATATATATATATATATATATATATATATATATATATATATATATATATAATCAGAAATTAATGTTTTAGGCTATTAAAAATATTTTAGTAATTACAAATGTGTAAAAAAATGGAGGTGGAGAAGTAGGGAGTTGCTCATGTGTTTACTCTTTAACAGCTGTAGTATTGCTGCCTTAATAACTGTCTCAACCCATGCTAGAATATATAATAAGGTGAAAAGAGGGCAAGGCAGAAGAGAGAGGGAGAGAGTAAGGTGCAGTATTTTGTGCACCCCTTAGTTGCTTTATGTATGACTGTCAAACTACCAGCAATCCCTTCCCCTTTGTACTCAAAGTCACATGTCATATGTGCACACACAGGCTTGCTCTCTCCTGTCTTTCAGCAGCTTTCAATATTTTTCTGTATTCTTCCCCCTACCATACATACACAACTTTATGACCACACGTACGAGGAAAAGGGAGACAAGGCAGTTGGGTGGACTGGTGTGGAGGGAAGGGAAGCACTAGTGGGTGACGTTTCATGCTGCATGCTCGAAACTCTGTGAGGAATGATGAGTGAAAAAATAGTGCACATTTGAGCTGATGCTTCAATTTAAGGAGAAAAGCTGTCACGGAAACTACTAAATAGGAAAGGAAATAATCTCCGTGTGAAACTTAGAGAAAAAAGGACAGTTCTACGAGGTTAATGCTACTTTGAGCTTGCTCCTTTCATACTCTGATATAGACACAAATGCACACAAGCATGCACGCATGCATGTGCGTACACTCCCTCTTACATTCACACACACACACACACATACACATGCACACAAACACGTACATATCTTCTTGATGCAAGAACTGATGTGGGCACTTATGCTATACATACAGTATATAATCATTGTTAATGTGCAGAAAATTGTTAAAATTTAGACTAATGTTATAAAGTAAATTGTCATAGATTGTATATGATTCTAAAACCAACTTTATAATGACTAATAATGATTTATTTTTTTACAGCTCCACAAGAAATAGAAACTGTGAAAAGGAATTATGTTAAACTTTTGGATGCTTATGGTTGCCTTGGTGTTTTGCAGTTAATAGTGGGTAAGTTTCATATTGTTAAAAAATATTAATTGTAATTCATTGACTGTTGTGTATCAGCAGAAATCCCTTCTGTCAAAATGAATTTATGCCTTTTACAAACATTTTTCAAAATTATAATACAAAATGTTGACTTTTGTAACATTACAAAAATGGTACTATTGAGTTGCAGAAGTGTAGTGACGTGGCAGCATAGGATATATGACACATTGTGCAGACTTGATTTTATAACTATAGGGACATTGCATTGGCTTGAATACTGCAACTGAAATGTAGTTCTCATAATTCACGTTGCTTACGAGTTATTTCAAGTCCTTGATAGAATAAATTAAATTTTGGCAGAAAATCAGAAGAAAGGGATTTACTATAACATTGTCCTTGTTTTGGTATTTTAAACATTATAATTGTAATTATGTCCCGAACAGTTTTATTAAAATTTAAGCATGAGATTTTTGATGTGCTGAATTTATACTTATGTTACAAGTCACCATGAAAGTCTGATTATAAAACCTTCATGGATTCAGCATATCTTGCACTGTGAACATGATCATGTTTGCTTTCCCAATGATTTCAGATGTCATATAAAATATAAAAAACCTTTAAAAGCTAAGTAGGTAATCAAATATATTAATGGTAAGTTGTGGTGATGTAATTCCTCATATTGAAAATTTTGTATTGTTATGGTAACATATTTATGTGTTCTAATGAGCAGAGAATATGAGATATCCAAAATTTTACCAAAATGTGCCTAGTTTATGAATGAAGACATAACGGAATACCAATTTAAGTTTGGAATATTAGAATGTGTGATGTATTTGGGCAGCACGTAACTTCAATGTTGAATTTTGTGTGGAAAACCTAGTAAATATAATATTTGTGTCTCTAAGCCACGTTGCATTTAAAGTATGCCTGCTATCTGTGGGATGGTGTCAGGTCTATCTTTGCCAGAATAATGAACTTAACTTCCTATATACTGCTTATAACTTTGAAATCTGGTAGCATTTTGTAAATGGACTAGAGATTTCTGAAGTCTCTCCTTGAAGTTCTGCATTACTCTTTTGGCCGTGTCGAATTTTACTAATGCAATTTTGTGGTGATGGCAGTTGTTAGGTTATCTGGTGATCATGGTTTATATTGGTAGATTGACACCTTCAGGTGTGCTCAGAGAAAGAAATCACATGTCTTCAGATTGGGGCTGGTTACCATTAGATCAGATATTCTGGAAACAACCCTCTTAGGATGCTTAATGATTGTCTTTGCTGTATGTACATTGTAACCATCCTTTAGGAAACCACACAGTGGGGCTCTGTACTTAATTGATTTTGGGCTGAATGAAGTTGTGTAATACCAGTGTCTAAAAGCATAATGTTACAGTCACTGTTCTTGTGTCCTCTTCAAAGCTGTGTGGACCAATTGAACGTAGTTATGCAAAAAGGAACTAACCCACAGAGTAATTTATTTAAGATAATCCTACAAAGTTGGAGAAAGTCCAAAATATATCCTAGAAAAAAACAAGCATTAAATTGTAGTACAGTGAACCCTCGATAACTCGGACCTCGATGTCCCGGACTTCGGATAACTCGGACAGAATTTTAAAAAAAAATGTTAATAATTTTCATTAATTATTTTTGGTTAAAAGACATAAAAAATAATTTCTGCTGGATTTAAATTCATCCCATTATATTTTAGAACAGTATTAAACTTTATAACGAAGTCGTCAATCGCTACTTAGCCTTTAATAATCCCACAGCAAATATCTGGCAAGTTCCGTGTGGTAAAATGTTGCTAGCGAGGC
>PNEQ01068193.1:0-18657 GCA_003012365.1 Medauroidea extradentata | reverse complement strand
TGTCTTTGTTCAGACACGTTTCTCATTTGACTGCACCAATCAGAATAAGATTATTGTGAGTCTGTACGTCTATAATTTGCCAAGGCCAGTGAGAGTAAAATCATCCAACCACAGACGATGTAGCAGAGCTGCAGGAGTGCACATGACGCATCGAAACCAAATGTTGCAAAAATCTTTTCGCCATAAAATCGTGGCTCTAACAATAATCTTATTCTGATTGGTGCAGTAAAATGAGGAACGTGTCTGAACAAAGACACGCTGCCAATAACCGTGAAATAGAACTGCCGATGTGCACGTTAGTCACTGAAACAAAGTGGGGCAAAATTTTTTTTCGTGACAAAATCGTGGCCCTACATATAAGTATATACATATACACGCCTATAAATAATTGTCATATATTAATATAGAATATTAAAATAAATCATTATAATATAACTTCGTAAATTATAATATAAATATATAACATAATATAGCGTATTAAAATATAGTAAATAATATAAAATGTAATATAATGCAGTATTATGAAGTATAATAGGCCTATTATTTATGCACACACTCATATAGGCATACACACACATACATACACACACGTGTATGTAGGTATTCTATGCAGTCAAGCCGAAACATAACTCAGATAGAGAAATATAAAACAGACGGAGGAAACAATTTTGAGATAAGAGAACTTTTTGGGCAACGAAATGCTTCTTTAGCGCCGTATAACAGTCGCAGGAACACATAGGTTATGTCCGGCGTGTTGCAGGAACATAAATATTTTTTGGGTGCTGTGCGGGGTCAGCTAGGCCATCAAGTTTACGTAGTGATACCAGTTTCCACGCGTTATATTTCTGCGCCTGCTGCTTATAAACAATGCAGTGCAGGTAAAAGTTCCCACATTCTGCGCCAATGTATACCACGTGTGCAATGATTCGTACATCCTGTCTCACACATACTAACACTCTTCCTCATTCAGCCCATTTCATTCGTTAGTTTGACATGCATGGGGCATAAGTTGAATAACTCGCCCTTAAAAACATAACTTACAGTGTGGCGAGAAGCAACTGTTTGACCTAGCTATGGAAAAACAGGTAACAACACTAATGGCTTTGTCTACCTTTTTTACATCCTTTATTTGCGATTTATTTTTATGAATTTGACCACGGCAGGATGAGCAAAATAGTACGGCAGTTTTTTTAAAATATAGATCAATGAAATAACTTAGATTCTGGAACCACAAAATTACTTTTTATACTTAGCTTCTGCTGTCCTGCAGGGTCGGCTCTGTGCATTTTTATAGTGGTGCAAAGTCTTAGGATGTCCTCTTCCCCATTTGCACTGTTGTTCCGTAACTTTAAATAAATAGTTAGGAATGGATAGTTTCCGATTTCTAAGCGAAATAGTAATGCTTTTCGATTTTTATTATGTGTCTAGGCCTATACGGTTTTATTTGTACGCGAAGTTCATTTAGCCTACTTAATTTTCTTCTACAACCAGCACTTTTTGCGAGTTTTGGCGCCCCCAATTAATGGCGCTCGTTTCAACGGCATCGTTCAAACCAACTATAGAACCAGACCTGCCTGAAACAAAGAATAATTCAATTATTCCGTCAATATTCAGTTTATTTAGCTGTTAACAAAATCATATGCTGTGCTCTTTAGATGTCAAACTTATAAAACTATATAGGAAACCGAAGTTAGAGCAGAATCAAAATTAATCCAATATTGTGGTGTAATATACATCTTGAAGTACGCAACTGATCATGATGAACTGACGCAAGAAAATGGAAACTTCCACGAACTATAAAAGAGATTAATATAGCCCTAATCGTACAAATATCTGTGCTGTGTTTTCGTTTCAAATCACGCTTGCAATAGTTTGTTTCTCGTGTTCTTCTCTTAAGAGCAATTCTTTGTCCTGTAGTTGCCAACGAATAAAAATATTTCTATATTTTTCCTTACAATTGATCAGGATCCTACAAGAAAATGACAGATTCTCGCCGATAGGACTAGTTAAAAATATTTTACTCGACTATAAACTTGCGCAATGCAGGCTAATACTGATTATACGTAGTGTTACAGACGAAAATACTGAAGACTAACGATCCTCGCCACGTGAAGTTTGTATTAATTATCGATACACCCATATAACTAGATACCTGGACATTTTGCGATTACGTTTGAAGATAAGATAGACATCAAAATTATTTATAATAGAGTAATTTGAACTGTTGGTTGTGATACCTGATTTTCGCGACAAGAACTTTGCCCCACTTAGTTTCAATGCCTTGTACACACTCTGCAGATCTGCTTCGTGGTAATTGATTGAATATTTGTAACTGGCAGCGTATTGCGTATTTACCAGCTGTTCACAGACGTGTGGTGTCGCAGTTACCTTGTTCCCATTGGCTGTGTTACATAAGTGAAGCAATACACTCCGCCTATAACCACGAAGCAAAGCTGCCCATTAGGCGCTGAAGATAAGTGGTGCAAAATTGTTTTAAAACAGCTAGTTGTGTCTTCTTCATGTAAGCTTACTCTTTGTGCAAGTATTCTATTACAATGTACTAGAGGTCGGCGAATCTTACGTACTAAGTCCAGGGCAGATTGAACAACAAGGTCGTCACTTCGGACGACGGGTATTTCGATACGCGTTTGCCGACTACAAGCCAGTAGTAAACCAGGATATACTTTGTGGGTCTACCACGTATAACATTGCAATTTCAACAACTATCAGGCTGGACTGCATAGTCCTGTGTACATTATGTACTCTGCTACTTGCACATTTGACTTCTGCTCTATGATACTCTCTCCCTCGCCTCAAAAACTCCTTCAAACAATAATTCTGTATTACGTTTGAAATTTAACTACGCTCTCTTAAATAAACGACAGTCAGAACTTTTGTCCTGAGGTAGACCTCAGAATCTTAGTGTACTGACTTTCTTACTTCTCTCACTCGTCAGGACGTTTCTAGACTTGGAGCAAGCTAAGATAGGAAAAGTACTTTAAAATTGCTTCACCAGTCTCTTTGTCCTTAATGTCAGGTGGGTGGATGATTATGTAACGAGATACTTGCTACGCCAAGACCAGTTTTCTTCAAGGCGGTATAAAAAATATTCTTAACTCACTGGTGAATGTATATCAGAAAACAATTCTCTTTCACGCTGTTCCACCGACGCCTAGGATATATGTGGATACGTTCCGCCAGTCATGCTTCGTGACAACGTTTGAAAACGGTACGTATTTCTAAACTCGTTTCGTACACCAACTTTAATTTACTTAGTCAATTAAGTTTTAGCATTAGTTTATTTTTTGGTACGTAATCGTTAATTTACCACACTCTGAGTGACTGAATTAGACATTCTCATTGAAACCGCAAAAACGAAAAAATGATCACGGAGAATTATACGTATAAGGATAATATATTGTTAAGTTTTGTAGCTCCGGTGTTGTAAACTTTGAATCACTTTAAAGGGCTTCTATTTAAATTTTCGTCCAAACATTTGTTTCAGTTCATTCACCAATAATCAGTGTCTAACAATTCAACATTATTAATGTACAAAGAGCTTTCATTAGTTAGTAACATACGAACTGTACAATACATTAAAGTAAACATTTACATTTAAAGGGAATGCCTATAAACAAAACATTAAATTTCTTACTTAAAAACATATTCCAAATGAATGTTTGGGTTTTTAAATTAAATATTTGAAACGGTTATTAAGTTTCAGATAGTATTATTAATTAAAAAGCATAAATAATTAATATTTTTTACTAAGTTATACATTATAACTTGAATGGCATTACTTTTTATATATTATATAATTATTTGAACATTACACGTATTTATAGATAAGATTACAGTATCTTACTACATAAAATAAGTCCTTTTTTCACTAGATTTATGCTATTAATCTACCAAAGATCACTTTTAGTGCCATTGAATGTTCAAAAGACTTGGAATTCTAGCTTATTGAAAGGCCAATGGTAATATTTCTGGGGTTCTAGTCATACTAACTATTTTCGTATGCGCGGTCAGACCATTCGCCTCCCAATAAGGCGATCCGGGTTCGATTCCCAGTGAGGTCGGTCCCTGAAGTTTCACATGTGGAAATAGTGCCGGACAATGCCATTGGTTGACGGGTTTTCTCGGCAATCTCCCGTTTCTCCCACCCTTTAATTCCGGCGCTGCTCCATACTCACCTCATTTCACACCTCGCTAGCGCTAAAGACCTTATGTTAAGCGCTGATCAAAATCTCTCACTTTCAATATAAAAACCAAGCAAATTAGTGTGTCAGATTAGGGCAAGTTACAGAAGAATTGTATGCCTTTAAGATTTTAAATTTTTTGTTTGTTACACTTGTTTTTAATAGGCTTGTATCATAATGTTTACCAAACTATTGTTTTCTCTAACTCAGTTACAATGTAACCTGTTTATCTGCTCACAAGACTAGGAGCGTAATTTATAGAAACCTGCGGAACTGGAGTTCTTGTTTGGTGACAGATGACTTTGCGGGAGGTTGGACACAATGTCGTGAAACATTTAAATACTGGCAATAAGCATTTCCTGAGATATTCATTGACCTTGTTGGCCAATGGGAGGTGTTGGCACGTCCTTAGTAATGACTAGGAACACGTCAGTTTGCGAACATTTATAATTATAATTAGTTACTGGAATATTATAAAATTCTTTAGTGACCGGTGTTGAGGTTATTCCTGCGAATCACAAGTGCTTGGTGTCGAATAGTAACCGCGCTGTGATTGGTGCAGTAACATAATCTCCTCACAGAGTTACGCTACAACCAATCAAGCCAGAGCTGCCAAAATACATGCCAGTTTTTTTTATTATACCTGTGCGAAAATAATTTTGTATTTTTTGCATAACACTACGTACACATGACATTTTTAAAAAATATTTGTTCATCATATTGTTTCAAAGCCTTGCGTGTATATCTGCAGCCTTGTTCCGTGGATACTGGCCTCGTGTCCTTGCGAAGTAACGTCCCTCATTTGACTGTGCCAATGTGAACAATATCACAGCCTCACCACACGTATGTGACACGAATATTTAGCAATGCAAAAGTGAAACAGCTAGCAGGACGGCAAACTCACGCCAGCAAAATGGTTTCCCTCGCCAGAAACATGGCCGACACTCGTACTTTCAACCAGCGTAAAACAACTGCCCTGCTAGACGGCAGCCAGGCCAATAGGAATCCTGCATTAACATGCAGGAACCAATCATGCACGGCGACTGGTATCAACTACCTCGGCCAGCCAATAAGCGGCTAAGATTGCTTGTATCAACCGTGTTGTCACGTCAATTCACGTCTGTATTACTGTTTAGTCTGTCTGTGATGCGTGAGTATAACCCCAAGACGTTGATAGTTAGAAACATCCATCGTTGACCTCCATGTAGAGCTGCAGATGTCACGGAAGACATTGCAACAAGTGGGAGGTAAAATATTTCCGTGAATATCACGTGTTCACTTAGGTCGCGCCTATCACGCGCATATAATATGTTGCAGTGTGTTCATGACAACGTTGCTGACTCTGCATGTGCACATTGTGTCGATGAACAGAAAGATAATTGGCCTACACTTAAAATGATGACGTAATTGTAGTATCAATTATTTCAGTTGCAAAAATCATTTTGGAACCCATCAAAATGACTAAATACACCTTTTTCAACCTGTTGCATCTTAAAAACTACTCACAGGATTTGTGTAAAACTGCTCTAGACACATACAAAAGACTTTGCTTAAAACTTTTCATAATTTAATAGATGGGATCAGCATTGAATGTGTCAGTCGGGCGAGTGATCTACGATACCACTGCACGGTGTTGCAGCGTGATGCGGTAGAGGCGATACCACACCAGATGAGCTGGTCAACATCACCCTTGGCGCCGTGCCTCACTCACACAAACACACGACCAGTAGGCGGACGTCCTAACATATTACTAAGATGTTGCAAGTAGCACGTTGAGTACACTCTGCGTGCGCGTCTTCTGTTCCGCATATACTTGAATAAAGAATTTACGAAAAACTTAAGCAGAAATAAAGACGTTGATGTGGCGTTACAAAGTTGAGACCAGTAACCAGGTAGAGAGATGTTTCTCATCTGACTGTGCCAATCAGTAAAAGGTTACTGCGGCACCACACGTGTGTAATTTGCTCGTAGAACGTCAAGACATTAAGCATTTAAAGCATCCAATCACAGACCACGAAGCAGAGCTGCAGATGTGCACAAAATCAATGAAATAATGTTGCTGCTTAAAATATTTTCCACAAAAGTCATTGTCTCTAGTGAAAAGTGCTAGAGCGCCACATAACGTACCAGAACATGGAAGTAGTTATTCTTGTTATCACCTAGTCTCCGGGTTTTGGACAAACACTTAAAGAAATAATGTTGTTTCTTAAAATATGTTCAACAAAAGTCATTGTCTCTAGTGAAAAGTGCTAGAGCGCCACATAATGTACCAGAACATGGAAGTAGTCATTCTTGTTATCAACTAGTCTCCGGGTTTTGGCAACACACTTAAAGAAATAATGTTGTTTCTTAAAATATTTTCAACAAAAGTCATTGTCTCTAGTGAAAAGTGCTAGAGCGCCAAATAATATACCAGAACATGGAAGTAGTTATTCTTGTTATCACCTAGTCTCCGGTTTAGGAAACACCCTTAATAAAATAAGGCTGTTTCGTAAAATCTTTTCAACAAAAGTCATTGTCTCTAGTGAAAAGTGCTAGAGCGCCACATAATATACCAGAACGTGGAAGTAATTATTCTTGTTATCACCTAGTCTCTGGTTTAGGAAACACCCTTAATTAAATAAGGCTGTTTCTTAAAATATTTTCCACAAAAGTTATTGTCTCTAGTGAAAAGTGCTAGAGCGCCACATAATATACCAGAACATGGAAGTAGTTATTCTTGTTATCACCTAGTCTCCGGGTTTTGGCAACACACTTAAAGAAATAATGTTGTTTCTTAAAATATGTTCAACAAAAGTCATTGTCTCTAGTGAAAAGTGCTAGACCGCCACATAATGTACCAGAACATGGAAGTAGTTATTCTTGTTATCACCTAGTCTCCGGGTTTTGGCAACACACTTAAAGAAATAATGTTGTTTCTTAAAATATTTTCAACAAAAGTCATTGTCTCTAGTGAAAAGTGCTAGAGCGCCACATAATATACCAGAACATGGAAGTAGTTATTATTGTCATCACCTAGTCTCCGGGTTTTGGCAACACACTTAAAGAAATAATGTTGTTTCTTAAAATATTTTCAACAAAAGTCATTGTCTCTAGTGAAAAGTGGTAGAGCGACACATAATATACCAGAACGTGGAAGTAGTTATTCTTTCTATCACCTAGTCTCCGGTTTAGGAAACACCCTTAATGAAATAAGGTTGTTTCTTAATATAATTTCAACAAAAGTCAATGTCTGTAGTGAAAAGTGCTAGAGCGCCACATAATATACCAGAACATAGAAGTAGTTATTCTTGTTATCACCTAGTCTCCGGTTTAGGAAACACCCTTAATAATTTAAGGCTGTTTCTTAAAATCTTTTCAACAAAAGTCATTGTCTCTAGTGAAAAGTTTTAGAGCGCCACATAATATACCAGAACGTTGAAGTAGTTATTCTTGTTATCACCTAGTCTCTGGTTTAGGAAACACCCTTATTTGAATAAGGCTGTTTCTTAAAATATTTTCAACAAAAGTCATTGTCTCTAGTGAAAAGTGCTAGAGCGCCGCATAATAGACCAGAACATGGAAGTAGTTATTCTTGATATCACCTAATCTCCAGGTTTGGCAACACACTTAAAGAAATAATGTTGTTTCATAAAATATTTTCAACAAATGTCATTGACTCTAGTGAAAAGTGCTAGAGCGCCACATAATATACTAGAACATGGAAGTAGTTATTCTTGTTATTACCTAGTCTCCGGTTTAGGAAACACCCTTAATAAAATAAGGCTGTTTCTTAAAATCTTTTCAGCAAAAGTCATTGTCTCTAGTGAAAAGTGGTAGAGCGCCACAAAATATACCAGAACGTGGAAGTAGTTATTCTTGTTATCACCTAGTCTCTGGTTTAGGAAACACCCTTAACTAAATAAGGCTGATTCTTAAAATATTTTCAACAAAAGTCATTGTCTCTAGTGAAAAGTGCTAGAGCGCCACATAATATACCAGAACATGGATGTAGTTATTCTTGATATCACCTAGTCTCCGGGTTTTGGTAACACACTTAAAGAAATAATGTTGATTCTTAAAATATTTTCAACAAAAGTCATTGTCTCTAGTGAAAAGTGCTAGAGCGCCACATAATGTACCAGAACACGGAAGTAGTTATTATTGTTATCACCTAGTCTCCGGGACTTGGCAACACACTTAAAGAAATATTGTTGTTTCATAAAATATTTTCAACAAATGTCATTGTCTCTAGTGAAAAGTGCTAGAGCGCCACATAATATACCAGAACGTGGAAGTAGTTATTCTTGCTATCACCCAGTCTCCGGTTTAGGAAACACCCTTAATGAAATAAGGTTTTTCTTAAAATAATTTCAACAAAAGTCAATGTCTGTAGTGAAAAGTGCTAGAGCGCCACATAATATACCAGAACATAGAAGTAGTTATTCTTGTCATTACCTAGTCTCCGGTTTAGGAAACACCCTTAATGAAATAAGGTTTTTCTTAAAATAATTTCAACAAAAGTCAATGTCTGTAGTGAAAAGTGCTAGATCGCCACATAATATACCAGAACATAGAAGTAGTTATTCTTGTCATTACCTAGTCTCCGGTTTAGGAAACACCCTTAATAAAATAAGGCTGTTTCTTAAAATCTTTTCAACAAAAGTCATTGTCTCTAGTGAAAAGTGGTAGAGCGCCACAAAATATACCAGAACGTGGAAGTAGTTATTCTTGTTATCACCTAGTCTCTGGTTTAGGAAACACCCTTAATTAAATAAGGCTGTTTCTTAAAATATTTTCAACAAAAATCATTGTCTCTAGTGTAAAGTGATAGAGCGCCACATAATGTACCAGAACATGTAAGTAGTTATTCTTGTTATCACCTAGTCTCCGGTTTAGGAAACAGCCTTAATGAAATAAAGTTGTTTCTTAAAATATTTTCAACAAAAGTCATTGTCTCTAATGAAAAGTGCTAGAGCGATACATAATGTACCAGAACATGGAAGTAGTTATTATTGTTATCACCTAGTCTCCGGGTTTGGAAACACACACTTAAAGAAATAATATTGTTTCTTAAAATATTTTCAACAAAAGTCATTGTCTCTAGTGAAAAGTGCTAGAGCGCCACATAATATACCAGAACGTGGAAGTAGTTATTCTTGTTATTAACTTGTCTCCGGTTTAGGAAACGCCCTTAATGAAATAAGGTTGTTTCTTAAAATCTTTTCAACAAAAGTCATTGTCTCTAGTAAAAAGTGCTAGAGCCCCAAATAATATACCAGAACATGGAAATAGTTATTCTTGTTATCACCTAGTCTCCGGGTTAAGAAACACCCTTAATGAAATAAAAATGTTTCTTAAAATATTTTCAACAAAAGTCATTGTCTCTAGTGAAAAGTGCTAGTGCGCCACATAATATACCAGAACATGGAAGTTGTTATTTTTGTTATCACCTAGTCTCCGGGATAAGCAACACTCTTAATGAAATAAAGTTGTTTCCTAAAATATTTTCAACAAAAGTCATTGTCTCTGATGAAAAGTGCTAGAGCGCCACATAATATACCAGAACGTGGAAGTAGTTATTCTTGTTATCACCTAGTCTCCGGTTTAGGAAATACCCTTAATGAAATAAGGTTGTTTCTTAAAATATTTTCAACAATTGTCATTGTCTCTAGTGAAAAGTGCTAGAGCGCCACATAATATACCAGAACATGGAAGTAGTTATTCTTGTTATCACCTAGTCTCCGGGTTAGGAAACAGCCTTAATGAAATAAAGTTGTTTCTTAAAATATTTTCAACAAAAGTCATTGTCTGTGATGAAAAGTGCTAGAGTGCCACATAATATACCAGAACGTGGAAGTAGTTATTCTTGTTATCACCTAGTCTCCGGTTTAGGAAATACCCTTAATGAAATAAGGTTGTTTCTTAAAATATTTTCAACAAAAGTCAATGTCTCTAGTGAAAAGTGCTATAGCGCCACATAATATACCAGAACATGGAAGTAGTTATTCTTGTTATCACCTAGTCTCCGGTTTAGGAAACAGCCTTAATGAAATAAAGTAGTTTCTTAAAATATTTTCAACAAAAGTCATTGTCTCTAGTGAAAAGTGCTAGAGCGCCACATTATATACCAGAACGTGGAAGTAGTTATTCTTGTTATCACCTAGTCTCCGGTTCAGGAAAACCCTTAATGAAATAAGGCTGTTTCTTAAAATCTTTTCAACAAAAATCATTGTCTCTAGTGAAAAGTGATAGAGCGCTACATTATATACCAGAACGTGGAAGTAGTTATTCTTGTTATCACCTAGTCTCCGGTTCAGGAAACACCCTTATTGAAATAAGGCTGTTTCTTAAAATCTTTTCAACAAAAGTCATTGTCTCTAGTGAAAAGTACTAGAGCGCCACATTATATACCAGAACGTGGAAGTAGTTATTCTTGTTATCACCTAGTCTCCGGTTCAGGAAACACCCTTAATAATTTAAGGCTGTTTCTTAAAATCTTTTCATAAAAGTCATTGTCTCTAGTGATAAGTGCTAGAGCGCCACATTATATACCAGAACGTGGAAGTAGTTATTCTTGTTATCACCTAGTCTCCGGTTTAGGAAACACCCTTAATAAAATAAGGCTGTTTCTTAAAATCTTTTCAACAAAAGTTATTGTCTCTAGTGAAAAGTGCTAGAGCGCCACATAATATATCAGAACATGGAAGCAGTTATTCTTTTTATCACCTAGTCTCCGGGTTAAGCAACACTCTTAATGAAATAAAGTTGTTTCTTAAAATATTTTCAACAAAAGTCATTGTCTGATGAAAAGTGCTAGAGTGCCACATAATATACCAGAACGTGGAAGTAGTTATTCTTGTTATCACCTAGTCTCCGGTTTAGGAAATACCCTTAATGAAATAAGGTTGTTTCTTAAAATATTTTCAACAAAAGTCATTGTCTCTAGTAAAAAGTGCTAGAGCCCCAAATAATATACCAGAACATGGAAATAGTTATTCTTGTTATCACCTAGTCTCCGGGTTAGGAAATACCCTTAATGAAATAAAAATGTTTCTTAAAATATTTTCAACAAAATTCATTGTCTCTAGTGAAAAGTGCTAGAGCGCCACATAATATACCAGAACATGGAAGTTGTTATTCTTGTTATCACCTAGTCTCCGGGTTAAGCAACACTCTTATTGAAATAAAGGTGGTTCTTAAAATATTTTCAACAAAAGTCATCGTCTCTAGTGAAAAGTGCTAGAGCGCCACATAATATACCAGAACGTGGAAGTAGTTTTTCTTGTTATTACCTAGTCTCCGGGTTAAGCAACACCCTTAATGAAATAAAGGTGGTTCTTAAAATATTTTCAACAAACTTCATTATCTCTAGTGAAAAGTTCTAGAGCGCCACATAATATACCAGAACATGGAAGTAGTTATTCTTGTTATTACCTAGTCTTCGGGTTTGGCAACACACTTAAAGAAATAATGTTGTTTCTTAAAATATTTTCAACAAAATATATTGTCTCTAGTTAAAAGTGCTAGAGCGCCACATAATATATCAGAACATGGAAGTAGTTATTCTTGTTATCACCTAGTCTTCGGGTTTGGCAACACATTTAAAGACATAATGTTGTTTCTTAAAATATTTTCATCAAAAGTCATTGTCTCTAGTGAAAAGTGCTAGAGCGCCAAATAATATAACAGAACATGAAAGTAGTTATTCTTGTTATCACCTAGTCTCCGGTTTAGGAAACACCCTTAATGAAATAAGGCTGTTTCGTAAAATCTTTTCAACAAAAGTCATTGTCTCTAGTGAAAAGTGCTAGAGCGCCACATAATATACCAGAACGTGGAAGTAGTTATTCTTGTTATCACCTTGTCTCCGGGTTAAGCAACTCCCTTAATGAAATAAAGGTGTTTCATAAAATATATTCAACAAAAGTCATTGTCTCTAGTGAAAAGTGCTAGAGTGCCACATAATATACCAGAATGTGGTAGTTATTCTTGTTATCGTCTAGTCTCCGGGTTAAGCTTCACCCTTAATGAAATAATGTTGTTTCTTAAAATCTTTTCAACCAAAGTCATTGTCTCTAGTGAGAAGTGCTAGAGTGCCACATAATATACCAGAACGTGGAAGTAGTTATTCTTGTTATCACCTAGTCTCCGGTTTAGGAAACACCCTTAATGAAATAATATTGTTTCTTAAAATATTTTCAACAAAAGTCATTGTCTCTAGTGAAAAGTGCTAGAGCGCCACATAATATACCAGAACGTAGAAGTAGTTATTCTTGTTATTAACTAGTCTCCGGTTTAGGAAACACCCTTAATGAAGTAAGTTTGTTTCTTAAAATAATTTCAACAAAAGGCATTGTCTGTAGTGAAAAGTGCTACAGCGCCACATAATATACCAGAACATGGAAGTACTTATTCTTGTAATCACCTAGTCCCCGTTTTATGAAACACCCTTAAGAAATTAGGTTGTTTCTTAAAATCTTTTCAACAAAAGTCATTGTCTCAAGTAAAAAGTGCTAGAGCCCTAAATAATATACCAGAACATGGAAATAGTTATTCTTGTTATCACCTAGTCTCCGGGTTAAGAAACACCCTTAATGAAATAAAAATGTTTCTTAAAATATTTTCAACAAAAGTCATTGTCTCTAGTGAAAAGTGCTAGAGCGCCACATAATATACCAGAACATGGAAGTTGTTATTCTTGTTATCACCTAGTCTCCGGTTTAGGAAACACCCTTTATGAAATAAGGCTCTTTCTTATAATATTTTCAGCAAAAGTCATTGTCTCTAGTGAAAAGTGCTAGAGCGCCACATAATATACCAGAACGTGGAAGTAGTTATTCTTGTTATCACCTAGTCTCCGGGTTAAGCAACTCCATTAATGAAATAAAGGTGTTTCATAAAATATATTCAACAAAAGTCATTGTCTCTAGTGAAAAGTGCTAGAGCGCCACATAATATACCAGAACATGGAAGTAGTTATTCTTGTTATCACCTAGTCTCCGGGTTAGGAAACAGCCTTAATGAAATAAAGTTGTTTCTTAAAATATATTCAACAAAAGTCATTGTCTCTGATGAAAAGTGCTAGAGCACCACATAATATACCAGAACGTGGAAGTAGTTATTCTTGTTATCACCTAGTCTCCGGTTTAGGAAATACCCTTAATGAAATAAGGTTGTTTCTTAAAATATTTTCAACAAAAGTCATTGTCTCTAGTGAAAAGTGCTAGAGCGCCTCATAATATACCAGAACATGGAAGTAGTTATTCTTGTTATCACCTAATCTCCGGGTTTGGCAACACACTTAAAGAAATAATGTTGTTTCTTAAAATATTTTCAACAAAAGTCATTGTCTCGAGTGAAAAGTGCTAGAGCGCCACATAATATACCAGAATATGGAAGTAGTTATTCTTGTTATCACCTAGTCTCTGGCTTTGGCGACACACATAAAGAAATAATGTTGTTTACTAAAATCTTTTCAACAAAAGTCATTGTCTCTAGTAAAAAGTGCTAGATCGCCACATAATATACCAGAACGTGGAAGTAGTTATTCTTGTTATCACCTAGTCTCCGGTTTAGGAAACACCCTTAATGAAATAAAGCTGTTTCTTAAAATATTTTTAACAAAAGTCATTGTCTCTAGTGAAAAGTGCTAGAGCACTACATACTATACCAGAACGTGGAAGTAGTTATTATTGTTATCACCTAGTCTCCGGGTTAAGCAACACCCTTAATGTAATAAAGGTGTTTCATAAAATATTTTCAACAAAAGTCATTGTCTCTAGTTAAAAGTGCTAGAGCGCCACATAATATACCAGAACGTGGAAGTAGTTATTCTTGTTATCGCCTAGTCTCCGGGTTAAGCTTCACCCTTAATGATATAATGTTGTTTCTTAAAATCTTTTCAACAAAAGTCATTGTCTCTAGTGAAAAGTGCTAGAGCGCCACATAATATACCAGAACATGGAAGTAGTTATTCTTGTTATCACCTAGTCTCCGGTTTTGGAAACAGCCTTAATGAAATAAAGTTGTTTCTTAAAATATTTTCAACAAAAGTCATTGTCTCTAGTTAAAAGTGCTAGAGCGCCACATAATATACCAGAACATGGAAGTAGTTATTCTTGTTATCACCTAGTCTCCGTGTTTTTGCAACACACTTAAAGAAATAATGTTGTTTCTTAAAATATTTTCAACAAAAGTCATTGTCTCTAGTGAAAAGTGCTAGAGCGCCAAATAATATACCAGAACATGGAAGTAGTTATTATTGTTATCACCTAGTCTCCGGGTTTGGCAACACACTTAAAGAAATAATGTTGTTTCTTAAAATATTTTCAACAAAAGTCATTGTCTCTAGTTAAAAGTGCTAGAGCGCCACATAATATACCAGAATGTGGAAGTAGTTATTCTTGCTATCACCTAGTCTCCGGGTTTGGCAACACACTTAAAGAAATAATGTTGTTTCTTAAAATATTTTCAACAAAAGTCATTGTCTCTAGTGAAAAGTGCTAGAGCGCCAAATAATATACCAGAACATGGAAGTAGTTATTCTTGTTATCACCTAGTCTCCGGGTTAAGCAACACTCTTAATGAAATAATGGTGGTTCTTAAATTATTTTCAACAAAAGTCATTGTCTCTAGTGAAAAGTGCTAGAGCGCCACATAATATACCAGAACGTGGAAGTAGTTATTCTTGTTATCGCCTAGTCTCCGGGTTAAGCTACACCCTTAATGATATAATGTTGTATCTTAAAATCTTTTCAACAAAAGTCATTGTCTCTATTGAAAAGTGCTAGAGCGCCACATAATATACCAGAACGTGGAAGTAGTTATTCTTGTTGTCACCTAGTCTCCGGTTTAGGAAACAGCCTTAATGAAATAAAGTTGTTTCTTAAAATATTTTCAACAAAAGTCATTGTCTCTAGTGAAAAGTGCTAGAGCGCCACATAATATACCAGAACATGGAAGTAGTTATTCTTGTTCTCACCTTGTCTCCGGGTTAGGAAATACCCTTAATGCCACGTGAAGTGCGTCTGTTTCTTGTATCAAAATATCTTCGCGAAATACCACTCGCCTAACTATACGAACCGATTTGACGAAATACAACTCGCAGGCCTGCAAGTCTGAATATAACACGCAACGGCGCTCACACACACCACCATCACTGGAAGAACTGTTGGTTGCGATCATTTTTGTATAATTGTCTTCAAACACTGCACAATGTTGTTACTGAAGACGAATAACAAACCTTCCATATCAGAATTCTCATCGGCAGTCAAATAAGACCAGATAAGAAGTTCTAATTAAGAACGTCTCACACATAGAAACTTCGTCGTAACCTAACAAACATTAATTTTCCTTCCGCGATAAATAACTAGGATAAGTGGTATCTCACGAAAATATTTAGGAACAATATATATTTGAAAAGCCCAACAAGTTTATGCAGAGACGCCTTGCCGGCTAGACTGCACAGTCCTGTGTACACTATGTCCTCTGATACTTGTATATTCTTTGCTGTACAGTGAGTGGACAGTTGTACATGTGACAAGGTAGCGCGGTAGTATATAAGTGTTTATATGCAGGTCTGCTATTGGTTCATAGTCTTCAAAGACGAGTTTCGGTAACTGTGACCAAATCGCAAATGTAATTTACGTGTATTGCAGATTCAAGTCTAACGTTTTCTCAAATGAATGCGCTAAATTTCCTGGTCTATATTGTTAGGCTGTCCTACGTGTCACCGCTTTTCAAATGCTTGCATGCCAGTCGGGTATTAATTACTCAAGTCAACGCCCTCTAGCGAGGTAAAACATGACCACATTTTCTCCGACAAAATAAGCCAACGTCAAAAAACATTTTGATTCGCGAGTACAGTATTGAAACCTATTTTGTGTTGAACGTATTTCCCCAAAAAGTATCCATTCCACAATCACTTTCTAAGAGTGTCTTCTAAGAACAGACGTTAAAATTACAATTGCTCAAACTCATTGCACGAACATCTACACAACCATCATTGGCTGGACAGACGAAACACATTTCAGCAAATTTCTTGTCGCTCAGCCACAACGTGTTTACCGTTCTTCTCAACTCGGAACTTAACGAAATATCAGATCAGACTGAAATTTCCTGACGTTAGTATATCTGCAAGAACAAGTAGTTATCAACTTCGTATTGGCTTATTTGTGACACATTTGTTCTCCGTTGTGGAACCTGCAATCCGATATTATTTATTGTTGGATGAAAGTCATCCAAAAAGTGTTAAATTAATAGTTAGCTATTCGCGAATAGGAGATAAATTTACAGGTTTTTTAAACTGTCAGATTTAAAGATTTTTCACGTCTGTCTTAAATGTCTTAGACGGTAGGTTTTTTTTACACCCGAGTTTTCAATTTATGGAGCACAAACTCACAGTTGAAATTATGACTGACGAATATGCATGTAACTTTGGCACTGTTCCAGAATACGTAATCGCAACATATATCCAGCTACAGTTTATTTTTTCAAAGTCTTGGCAAACATAACATTACGAAGGGGAAAGGCGACGTGACCTTGGCATTAACGCTGCAAATTGATTTTATTTTCCTGTGTCCGACCGCTACAAAAACACAGTAAGTACGAGTTGTACTGTAATAATTCATTCTTCGACAAACTGAAGTGCTTTGTTGTGTATATGCCCGTTCTAGCGAATGTTGAGTTGGAGGGAACTCTCAGCGATACAAATAAAGCACGAGGAAACGAGAAATTACAATCAAAGGAACGAGCCAAGGAAGCCATAAATGGCTGTAGCCAACAAACATACAAATAATTAGAGGTACGTCAATTTCGCGAATTCATCTGGCAGTAGCCTAGATTGTTTAGTCCTGTACACGCTCTGGATACAGTCGATTATTCATTGGCTTACAACATTACAAGCGATAGCTCTAGGAATTGTTTCCTTATTTACTACTGGCTTGCAGTAGTCAAATGCGTTTCGTGACAGCCGCCAGCTAATCACACACGTGATTATGAAGTATATATTTTTGGCGTTCAACCTGACCTGGAATGTATTTGCGAAATTGACGTACCTCCACAAATAATTCCAGAATAATAATGTATTCCGTATTTAACGGAAACCGAGAGACGAAAAAAAAAAAATTAACAGACAAGTATGAAACAAGGTATAACATGAATATGGATATAATGTTGTACAAAGATGACATCACAGAGACAGAAATGTTTGTAGACAAGATAACGCAAGAAATATAACACAGGCGACATACGCATCTGTCCAAGACCAAATAAGAAAACATGATTATCAGTCGTTAATCCATTCAAACTTTTCATCACACAAAAAAAAGGAATAATTTTTTCATGTTTTTTAAATCGTGCCTTATTGCTTTTGAACTTCCGCTAGTTAAATTTTACTAACTTGAAACAATTTTTTTTAAATACACAAAACTTTAACTAATAAACATACAATTTACCGTTAACTTGATAATAGATATATCAATATATTCCTCTTTTGTCCCTTAATATAAATTATTTTTGTCTCACTGGGTCTGGTTAAACTTATATTACCTACGGTAAACTACTGTATCGAAGTCAAAACTATATAAGCATTTCACACAGTTAAAAGTAAATAAATATGATTTTAATTCTATGGTATAAGCTTACAACTGCTTTGCTCTTAGTACATTGTTAACTGCGTGTTTCAGAATACTGTATAGTGTACAATAGTCTTTAAATATAAAACAATCTCTTATAGTAATCGATAATGGCCGGAAATTTTCGCTGATTCAATGACTCGCACGATAGAATCCATAGTTAGATTCAGTTTCTTGGACGTACTCCATTGCAAAATTGAACGACTGTCAAAGAAAAACTAAACAAATAAAAGAAACCATAAAATAAGCAGAGTATGCTTAGTCAGCAAAATACATACACAACATGAAATTCCAAGATGGAATCGGGTCAAATAAAAACAAGGAACAAACAGATAATAAATGAAAATTAATAACAAATAAAATAAAAAACCAAATAACATGCGACACAACGATGAGACGAAACAACAAACACAGTAGATATCAGACACGAACAGAAAAATAACAAAAGAACACAACAAGTAGAGGAGACAAAACGCAACAGATAGCAGACATATACAAACAAGACAAACGACACAATGAAGAGACGAAACAAAACAAAGTAGTTTTCCAGACAGACAGTGTTATGACGTTTCGGGAACTGGAATCTGTTCCCGTCATCAGGTAGACACACAGGGTTCAGGAACACGAATGCGACTGATGGGGAGACTCCGCCGCCGAATTCTCATATGCCATCAGATGGCCGTGCAGTCACGAGACCGGGAACCTGAGTTCCCATAACTCGTTGGGTGTATCGTAAAACAAGTGCACCCCGACTGACTAGTTGCAAATCATTGAACCGGCGGCGGGGCGCGTGTATATGTTTTGGCTGGGTTCTGGACCCGTATTTTAGACTGGACGGA
>PNEQ01068191.1:0-12635 GCA_003012365.1 Medauroidea extradentata | reverse complement strand
TGGCAGGGAACCAGGACGGACGTCGGAAATTGTGAAGGTGCGGTGCGGAGTTATTAAAGTTTAACGTAACATTTCAAGTCTGTTCACAAAACATCATGGGAATCCATGCCATCGCACACAACTACCAGGTAACCTCCATTAAACTATAGTTATGCACTAGGCGAAAGTATGTCCATGGAAATTTCCACTCGGGAAAAACACTGTGTCGTAACCAGAAACGTTAACTGCCGCTGATGTCAAGTTGACACCGTCACAGTATTATTAAAGTGAAATGGTGAGTGTGAGATTCACTTAACATCGAGGTCTTTAGTTCTGGTGAGGGGTGACATGAGATGAGTATGGAGCAGCATCGGAATGAACGTCCGGGGGGAAATGGAGATCCCCAAGAAAACCCGCCGACCGACGGCATCGTCCGGCACGATTCCTACATACGAAAATCCGGGGTCAGACCCCGCCGGGAATCGAACCCGGATCGCTTTGGTGGGAGGCGATTAAGTGAAATAATTGACAAATGTTTTCCAACTCGGCAGCCCCTGAAACGCCAATGGATTAAGTTTTAATAAAGTCATACACAGAAAAGCGAAACACAGTTTTTAGACAAAGAAAAAACTAGGCCGTGAAATGCCAATGATTCCTAATTATAAGAAAATTAAATTTCCAATTAACTTCACTTTTCAACGTGTCAGATAGGAGACCTCCGTAAAAAACCACTTTGAACGTAGGTTAACGAGGGAGATGAAACTGACGATCTGTATTTAATTGAATAATCAAAGGTAAAAAAAATGCCTTAAAAAAACAACGTGGCACCTGTATGTGCGAGTTGCCTTCAGGGCAGGCAAAAATTAATGGTTTGAAACTAACTAATCGTAAAAGCTTGATAATTTCTTTTGCCGCAGGTGGCAAATTTTTATCTTTCGGTTCACGAACGGCATTTTTTTTTTAATTAGCGTTGATGGGTTACAGTACAAAATATACCCAGGGTATTCCGCTTTTAAACAAACGGTATGCACAAAGTGAGTGTGATTAGTTTAAAGTATCTCCCTTACTAATGTATCCTGTTTAATCTAGGAGTATCTAAAGTGAGATGACATCCATACGCAATACAGTACACAGATCTCTTGCTTGTACAGGGAAATTAAAAAAAAAACTGCTTCGTACGTCTTAGTAAAGGACAATGCATGCATCTAGTTTTGTGTTTTACAAATCCACGTGATATTATTTATTTATTTATTTATTTATTTATCACGACAAATGCGCAGTTAAGGCATTTTCTTACACTGAACCCACACCACTTCATATTTGTTTTACATCAAATCTGAACCTATTATTACAAATTACAATTAATTTAAATTAAAGTTTAAATTTTAAAAAAGAAACTACATAACTACGCACAATTATAAAGTATAGAAGTATAATCATTCTAAAAATAAATATTGTTAATTGTTGTCATTGTTTTAGCATTTTTATGATCCCCAAAATAATGACGTTTGCCCGCACCCAGGCGACGAGACGAGTTACACCATCTCCCCCTCTTCTGCTCGCTTTTTCCACTCTGAGATGCCAGGCAAGACTGCACTTTGCAGCTGCCACGATTGAGCCATCCCTGAAGGGCACGCGTCTAGGCCATGATAGAAAGTTACCCTAATACCTGAATACTTCGAGCTGTGGTGACATCCCGTCGCATACCCAAGATGTGAGAATTTTCGTTGTCGCTGCTGGTCAGCTCGCGGCGGCCGACGAGAGATTTATTGTGACTTTAAGTCTGTGTGTGTATGTAAGTGGCGGACTCTGCAGCGAAGTAAATGTATACGACGGCGACGGCAAGGAGCGGCGCGGGATCAACACATCAACAAGGGGCAATGAGACAGTTGCGGACGGCGGCGTAACAGTTGCATTTGCGTGTGACAGACGGACGAGAATGTTAGACGATTGCTGGAAATATCAAGACATTTCAGGAAATATACGTTAAAAAACAGTTGTTTTGTGCGAGGCAAGACCTGTTCTATGAACTGTATACTTCGAGTAGGAGTTTTAGATATGAAGGAAGGTTAACCAGGGGCGTCATTTCAGGTTTTTCCAGGGGGGGGGGGGGGCAAGATTTTTTTTTCTGACGACAGTGACCTTGTTTTATCTTTTTTATTAATTAAGCATGTATAAATTAGGTACTTTAATAATAAAACTTCAGTTTTATGTCCTTAAGTTAGCATTATTTACATTTAAAAATACAAAAAATATATTTATACACAAAAATTCCAAATGCCCCCCCCCCCTGTAGACCCAAATGACGCCCCTGAGGTTAAGTGTAAATAATATTCGTGAATTTGATCTACAGGGTTTTGAATTGCATCGAGAGCTATGTTGTATTATAACTGTAGCATATTTCAAGGTTTGTAATAAATTTAAAATAAACTTAACTATTTTATTTTATTTATTTATTAAGTCCTCCATCTCAATCGAACCTGGTTGCGGCCACGACATTAATTTGAGACGATAGTTTCAGGTGTGTTGTATTATAATACATGTAATTAGGGGATGTTTACAGGTTTCGCGTAGCATAGAACGGGCTAGACATGCTGTAGCACTGTCCGTACATCTAATACATGTACATCTCTGACACTACAATGCGAAACCGCTGTTCTCTGCTCGTCCAGCTGAAACGCCACATCGACCCAAGTCCCCATTACCTACTGACAGGACATCGGAAGTATTGGGACGTGCTCTGATCAACCTGACCTACTTATCTAACTGTCTGCAAACACAGGCGTGGCACTTATTTGCACATTAAGCACTGTACCTCGCATCTCCCGTTAGCTTGACACGAGAAAAATTTCCAGTAACTGGACGGTTAGGATTCTTACTTATTTACTTAATAATTTTTTTACATCGTGTACAAGGCAATTTTAATCATCGCATACGCATGTGCAAAGTACATTGCGACCATCAATTTTAGCATTCCCTGCTTTATTGACGCCAACACACTACAACACTGTTAAATCATTCCATATTTCACCAATTTCTATTTGCCCTTTGAGACCAGACTTATGGGACATCCTGTATATGAATTTCTCAAGTGTTCCAACCGAACCACACTAAATTACTCATTAACAAATTACCAATTCGAACATGGTCTTACTCGAAGACGGCAAAGAAGCGAACTTGATTCTTGAAGAATGAAGTACACAAAAATTAATTTTTTTTGAAGTAAAGGTTTGTTAACCATTCCAAGGAAAGTTTTGATGAATCAAAATTTTTGTACATGTGAAAGAAAAATTACAGCCAGAGAAGTGTCGAACCTATACTTTTATTTTCGTTATTAAGTTCCGTAACTTCACATACACTAACATGTCAGTATACGTGCACGCGTATTGACGAACACACCTACACACGTACGCACGTACACATATTTCCCCGTCAAATATTTGGCTGGCTCGTAATGATACCATTTTGCAGTCTAAACCACGCGCATGCCCTGAGAAAAAATAATACTTGCGTAGACGAGCGCTCCGCAGAAACACAACTTCGAGAAAATAAAAATACCTCCTATTAGCCGTGTGAAGCGAGCGAGAATGAAAGGTCAGAAACGCCGACAATAGAAACTTTTTTTTTCCTCGGGCTTCGTGTCCACGGGTAATGGCACGGAGATGAAATTACGCAACACAATGGGGGGACGTAATTGCCCTGTGAAAAATTTTCATATCTCTTTCTCTCTTTTTTCTTCGTATCTCGCCTTCCCCTCGATTTTCTAATGAAAAGTTATCCATCACAATTTCCTCTCTCCGTCGCTGTCGGTCTCAAAGACAGATACGTGAGCGCGTGTGTGGATTGGTGGAAGGGGTTGGAAAAGAGGGGTGGCTTGCCCCTCTGCCACGACCCTCCAGGGTCATGCTCATGTTTAACAAAGGGAAGGCAGGACCTGTGTCTGTCACAATGCCCTCACTCACACCTAACCCTTCTCCTGCCCCCCTTTTTCCCCGAAAATAAACCAGGGGTGTACATTTGTCCATCCGGTCGAAGGTCACGTTGTCCTGTAAGCTTTTGTGCTTTCTTTATAGGTTGTGAATAGTCAAGTTATCAATTTTAAATAAGCACATATAAAATATTTTAATAAAAAAACATTATTTATTACAACATCAGACGTCAAATTGTAGAAAACTATACTACCTGTACACTACGTTACTGCTTACACAAGTATATTCATACTAACAATTGATGTGAAAATTACAAATCGGCTGAAAGAAGAAAAAAAAACAAGACTTTCAAAGTGGTAATTTACAGTGAATTTCCCCTAAATAAAAATTAAATTTAACTACGACAAATACTTAACAAGGGACTAAGTAAGTTGCAAATGTAAATATAATGCTGCCATTTAGCAAGATTATTACTTTAGTGCACGATTACTCACAAATCTCGGAATTGTCATGGCTTGCACAGGAAAATTTATCCCACCAGCTGGGCGATCAGATTTTTGTCACTTCACCAATGGATTTCTAGCCTTCCGTCTTTAAGGGGTCTCCGTACCTGCGAATCAAATACGTTGCAGCAAGTTACGACTATTTTTTTGACGAAATTATTCACCGCGCATTATGTTTGTATATCTACGAAAAGGGCACACACTTCAAACTATGTCGCTATAATTTTAAAAATTCGGCAAGTTTACTAGAAACATTATTTTCAGGCCCCTCAAAACGGCCGAAAATGGCTTTTCCAGACTGCCGTATCTGGAAAATTAACAATCGGATTCTAAAAGCATAACTATAGAAACAAGTGTTAAACTTTAAAACTACGCTGCCCATAAAAAAAATGTGGTCACCGTTTGAATTCCCATTGGAAACAAGGATAACAGTAAAGCACTGCATGCCAGCTAAGCGGCTTGTACGGAGAGGCGATAATACATTACATACGTGGGTTAGAGGCAACCTTACTGCTCCTACCTCACAAACACAAATGCAGCCCATCTAAGGAGGGTCCTTAAGGTTGTCGTCTGGTTAGATGCATGTTGTACATTCAACACATGGCAGTACGAGACGATGCTAAGACAATACAACAAGCTCATCACGCCTGAACTTAGCCCACAGGCGCGACATTTAGTAGTAACTAGGGACAGATACCACTCTAGGTTTTGGGGGGCGAGGGAGCCATTCCTAAACAGTAGCTATTCCCACGCCCCGCGTTATAAAAAGGGGGGTCCGGAAGTTTTCCCCCAGAAAAATTTTATTTTATGGTGCAACATTATGCTATTTAATGGATTTCCTACGAAAAAAATTGAATATACCACGTTAAAAATTTGTAGTATTTTACAGATAAACTGTACTTAAAAGGTCAAAGCGGACCGGGCCCCTGCTCCCCTCCCCCCCCCTCCCAATGGATTCACGCCTGGTGGTGACCCTATCTTTTGATGAAGAAATATTGATCAGAAACGTGTACTGTACACGGCTACAACTTTTTTTTTTACATTTTGCTGCACGATTTTCATGCAATAAAAATGGACAGAAAAAAAGTCCGTTACTTACTGCCGCGATAAAACAAGCTTTAAAGATTATCGGAAGACCTGGAAATGGACTTGCACGCGTGTCACGTTCATTCAGTTCTATTCCCGAACACATAGGGCAAACCTACTATACTTCGTGATAAGCTTCGAACTTCAGTAACATAAATACGTTAAACATTTTAATTGTGATTAGCGGTCACTTATTACCGAAACTACACATTCCTGCTCTCTGTTGGCGACCTAGTGAACTCCGTGTGCAGGTCTTCCCAGTTTTGTGGCACATCACAATATTAATGTATATCATGGTATATGGTATGTTTACATAACAACACACGCGCGGTTTGCAAATATTCGAACAGAATTCTATCAACCGAAGCTCTGTACGCAGCTCAGCGTCCTGGCCAGCCGGCCACTTCGTGTTGTTCGGTCTTCACGGACGAGGGATCGAAGTACAACCGTCAACCCGACAGTTAGTCAAACAACCAAACTTGTTTCAGTATTCGTGGAAAACTTCTTATCGATTCATGGAACACTTTGTTGACTAGTTCCTCGGTTGAGGTTAAGGTCCCTGTATTGTGAAGTTACGGTACGCGTGTGGTCGGTTATTTGCACCGACTAGTCACTGCTAGCGAGAAATACCGCGAAATATGAAGGACGGCAACATACAGCATGTCCAGCTGTCACACAGTCTCGAACTTCGTATACGAAGCCACGTTTGCCAAAAGAAGGTCAAGCAGTGGTAGGTATAGACCGTTCACAATAAACTGAGCACTTCTGTCACCATATTGAATTACTATATTTTTCACTTTTATGAAATTCTGAGAAGAAAAATGTGAAATTTGTTACTAAAATATCAATTCTATTTACCTTTCGCTACAATAAAATCCTCGCAGTGTAACTTTTAACATATATTTAAGTCGTAATCAGTCGAGCAAATTAAGAATGTAAAAATAATTGCTCGACTAATTACGGCTTAAATATACGTTAAAAGTTGACCTGCGATGATTTTATTGTAGCAAAAGGTAAATAGAATTGATATTATTGTAACAAATTTTTCATTTTTCTTCTCAGAATTTCATAAGAGCGAAAAATAAAATAATTCAATATGGCGACTGATGCCGAGACTTAAATAGTTATGCAGCCATATTTACTATTTTTAATGTGAAAACTTCCATGAAACTATAAACCAGTGTAAACGTTTCACCATTTTCAAAATGGAATATCTTTGGCCACAGTAAAGTACGTTTTCGGTTATTATAAATATCGGAAGTGCTCCGTTTAAATTGCACTGCCTATAAAAAGAGTTTAAGGGTGCCGTCTACAACGCGTTTGAAATGCCTTGTAGTGTGTTGGTAAATAGGTCATTTTACGAAACTTTTCCTGCATGTGTCCATTCTGCCAATGTATGAAAAGAAAACATGGGCCGTACAAGGACGGAATGTCACCACGGTCATTAAAACAACTGTTTCGAAGCCCTTGACATAGCTGAAATTGGCCTTTTCAGACTGGCGTACTTCAAAATGTACTAAACGTATATAAGTTCAACATAGCTATAGACGTGCACTTAACTTTGCTCCAGACTTTCACCAATTAAATGATATGGTCACTGCTTTAACTTCCATAGTAAATATGTATCGGCGGGAACCTTACACGCTAGTTCAATGCCCGGCTCTTTGTGGCGGTGTAGCATTTAATGCGCTCTTAAAGGTCATCCTTATAGATACATAACTAGGGCCCGGAAAATTTCACGGATTCAATGACCTACATAATAGAATCCATTGTTCTACACTGTAAAAAAATTTTATACTTTTACAAAGAAAAGCCTTGGAAACCCTTTTGACAAAGAAATTCCTTGTAAAACTACAATGGTTATCCTTGTAATAAATTACAAAGTATAGTTTTGTAAAATAACAAGGACTAGCCTTGTAGCTGTATTTTCAATAAGGAAAATAATACATTTAAATGTTCGTTGCACTTCATAAATAACACTGAACTTATTTATCAAATAAATTTTGAATAAAGGACGTATACAAGAGATTATTTTGAAACAATAATAAGAAATTTTGGGAGGTGCTAAGTTTCGAACCACTAACCCCACGCTTAGAATCTACGCACCTTACCCCTAGACCACAGTGACTTACAATTTGCTGAATCTCTATTTATTTGTATACATTCAATGTATAGTTCAGTAATAATTCTTCCATTTAAAGCACGCAATTAATATAAATATTCACTTTATTCCAGAAAAATACTTTTCAGAGGTTGTGATCTTTGCATAAGTAATTTCCGGCGAACTTACGATTTTTGTAGGCTACCACACATTTAAGTTTTTTTTTTTTTTTTGCAAACAAAATCCTTTTAACATTATAAACTAATAATTTTACAAGGAATATTTTCAACATTTACAAAAGTTTGTACAACTACGAAGAAGTTCCTTGTCATATTTTACAAAATAATTTACAGTGCAGGAACTGTCGGTATGGGTACAAGGAATTCCTTTGTAGTATTACAAAGTTTACCTTTGTAACTTCATAAACTATGTAATGATTTCACAAGGGTATTCTTTGTACTTTTACAAAGATTTGTAAAAGTACAAAGACTATCGTTGTAAATTTTACAATTTTTATTTAGAGTTTATGCACATTCAAGTCCCGTCTATTCGTTCATTGTCTGCTGTTCCACTGAGTAGCAGCAAGTGGACAAATAGTCGGGGCTTGAGTATCCATAGTACAATGGATTCTAACATTAAGGTAATTGAAACCGCGCAATTTTCCTGGCTCTATCCATCACTTCTCAGCCTCTAACGAGCAGGTAGGTGGTTACTCAATGTTTTATTACGTACCTCATGGACGTTAGTTAACAATGAACTATTTCATTTAGGCCTAAGCAAGTAAATTGGTTTTAATTATTTTCATGACAGCGATATTGACTTTAACGCACACTTGAACATCCTTAAGGTTGCTGCCTGAAAGTCTTAGCGTGAGTGCAGATTGGTATTTAAGTGTTTAACTACATTCGGTGGTACTCAGTCATTTTAAATGATACCAGTTTCGGACAGAAACAATTTTCTGCATCGATGAGAGGAGAATGTTAACACAGGAATAAAAATTCAAGTAACAGTTTATGAGAGAAGGTTTTCGAGTGTTTTGACAATGAAGGTATGTAATTGTTAGACACACTGGAAAATCGCGGGAATAGTTGACTGTTTGCTAGGCTCCAACGTGCTGTATATAACACTGAATGTTTTGTATCAACATTGGCTATCGTTTATTTGTAGCATTTTTTCTCTACAACAGGCCCAATTCGAACTGCACAGCTTGGACACACAGCGTGTGTGATTTGTCCAGAAACTTTTCACACGTGTCACGGTTAATATAATACAGTTTATTGGAGACTATCTTAAACATTTTCGCGATTTTCCAGTGTCTCTAGTAATTGTTCACAGTTTTAAGAATATAAAATAAATAAACGCCACATTGGTTCCATAGCACTGTGAGCCTCGCCGAGATTAGCAAAATAGTCATAGGTGGCACATAGGTTTGACATGCTGTCGAGCGGTGTGCAGAACTTTAGTAGATTGTAGATAACTTGAAAACTACTCAACGTACGCGAGTGATTTATGCTTAAGGATATTATTCAAAGAATGTTACACAAATGTAAACATTTTTCAGGTCGTCCATTTATACCCCAGATAGCGGGCGCTTGATACCGCGTTGAGGTACGGAAACCAGGCAGGCGATAAGAACTAGACTGGATCATGCGTTAAGTCCACCACTCTGTATCCAGTCCAAGATGGCAGCAGAAATAAACACTGTCACAGGCGATCTCTCGACCATTGGTTGGCTGGTTAGTTAACAGTGTCGTTGCGGCCGGAAATAGATCCTACGCTAAACTGCTGTGTTTTAGTTCCGGATAGGTGATTTAATCGTCCAGTTGTTTTTTTTTTTTTTTTAATCCTGCGTAATATAATATCACTCTGTGCGCATGAAATACTATATGTCAATGGACTTACGCAACGACGTCAACATCCGTCGTGATTCCAATTCCTCCACAGCAAGGCGCCAGTCGATAGCTCACGAAACACGCGGAGGTGGTGCGACGGTTTGTTGCACAGCCAATGCCGTTCAAGCGCGCGAACAAGCGCAGCGACGCAAGCGGCAATCTTGGAATGGATAGAGTACCAAGAAACTCCGTGAGTTTTCCAGGTCTGGTTAAGTTACTTTTGTGCAGAGCCACGTCGAAGATGTTTCGTGCCCTTTGTCTGATTAGTCAAACGGCAAAAAAAATTTAAATGAGTAACGAAGTTGTCTTCCTTGTTGGGTTTTAATTTGTACAGTACGACGTCTGAATCACCAATTCAGGCAGAAGCTGCCCCACTACGTGTGGGGTCTTTTTCTCGAGGCTAAATTGGGAATTAACCACCGACTGGAACGTCGTTAGAGCATTTGTACAAATTGATTTCAATCCCGCGTCTCGGGGGTCCGTGCGTGACGTCAAGGGATCGCGTGGGCCGCATAATTCGTGGGACGCTGAGAGAAGTATGTGAGTTGCTGATAAGGAAGGGGGGCTGGAAGGAGGGCAGAGCAATGGGAGACGTACTCCAGAAACTCCGGGCCGCCGACTGCGAAACAAGAAGCCAGACGAGAGACAGTACACAATGCCACGACGACGGGGGAGACAATGGCTGGAGACGGGGCACAAAGGACCCGCGAGACTTGGTAGTGCAGGAGGGGGAGGGGAGGTCACTGCCACTCTCACAATGACTGCGGGAGCAATCTTTCAGTTGGCAGGCTTGAAGAGGGAGGAAGACCTGCCAGTTGTTGGGATTACCACAGACGGGCTGGGATAATTCCATCCTCATTTTATTTCATTTATTTCATTAATTTATAACATTTACACTTATATTACCATGGGCGGGGATGACTTTGGGACACTTTATACTGTGTTATTCCCTCATAGTTGTCAACTTAAGAGTAAATATTGTCATGTATATACTTAATGCACGGAATTCACAGCAAGCATATTTATGTACTCAGGGCTACCGCACGTACGAAAAATAATTTATGTAATGTACCCAAGACAAGCCATGTGAAAAAATCACCCCTACTACGGTAATTAAATATAAATTAATAATCGTAATCCTAAATTGAAACATTTGCACATTTTTGTGTTATAAATGCGGAATGTACAGTTGTGTTTGCAGTTAAGAATGCACTGAAGTTAGCATTACTTGCACCGATATCGAAAAATGCCATTACAATTTGTTTACACGACAAAAAGTTTAATTTGCAGTAGACAAAAAAAAACCAATTCGTGGACTTTATTAAGCTTGCTGTACAGAAACCTTTTCTAAGCATAGAAAAGCTGTGGTATCATGTCTATGGTCCTGCAAATTTTTTTTTTACGTGTCTTATTTAAAGGCAACAACAAAGATTATTTTTTTAAACATAAAGCACGTATTCGAAGTAATACAACTAACTTAATCATAAAGATCACTTTTGAACTATTGCAACGGAAACACAATTTATTTTGGTCAACTTTATAACTTATTTTCAAACAGACGTTTTCATTGCTTCGAGGCTACTTTTCGGTGGTTCGTTTAGAACCAAAAAAGTCTTCTTTCCAGCAGCAAAATCTGTGGTTTGCCAAAGAAATTGATTTTGGAGTGTACGTATTTCTAAACGTTTGATAGTGAAATGCAGGGAGCAAGTATTGTGCGTCACTACCACATTGACAACCAGACATTAGGGCAGATGACGGGGGAGAAAAAGTGTTTACGCTTATCTTTCAAAAAACGAGGGGTGGAAAAAAAAATCCCCTTAATCGGCGTGAACGCGTTAGCCACGAAAATACAACTCCCAAGCAAGAAATGTCCATATCTCAGAGTAGATACTGTCCGACTGCACCCTCCCATTCTCACCCCTTCAGGCGAGACACCGGAAATTGGCAAGCTGTGCGGGCACACTGGCCAGCCGCGCCGTGAAAAGAGGGAGGGTGGATAAAAAAAAACACCCTACCACCCACAAACCACCCCCGTCGACCGCGAGGAGATATATACGACGGGCCCCAATTCACCGCCATTAAAAACGTCGAACAAAGAATCACCCCCCGGCCCAACACTCTCTCTCTCCGCCAGCGGCACCTGAGTCCCTGGGACGCGACGAGATTTAAGGCGGGTTCATCCCGACCCCTGGCCAGTTAATTGATTCTACCCTCACCACTCCGGCGCCGCGGGGGTTGTATACTCACCCAGGGGCAGATGGGAAGCGGTCAGGTGTTGCGCCCTGCTCGCCGGCACTAACTTACCCGTTATTGGCACGCTTGATGGTTTCACGATACGAAGGCGGGGGAGGGGAGAGTAACACGTCCGCAAGCAGGGAGGTCGAAAACAAAACCACTCCTCATAGGGTAAATAAAAAAAGGAAATCGGACATCAATTCTACCTGAAAACTACCCCGCCATTAAGAAGCTATTACACACTAAATTATCCCTGTTGGTTTTCCCTTGATACACGGGTCCTAACGAACAACTCCAATAATTTTTATCTCGGAAGAAAACCGGAAGCAGTTAACCTTGTTGAATAGTAATTAGTTTTAAGTAAAATTGAAAGCCGTTATTTTAGGACTGGCAGCAGCTGCAAAAAACTAGCAGACCGTCAGAAAACAAAAAAAGATATTTTGGCACCACGTTCCCCGTAGTGGTTTATTTAACTTTGGGTAGTAATTTGGCTGACTTCACGAAATAAAAAATGTTTACAAAACACTAGCTGGAATATGTCTAACTGTGTGTCGACCTATACCAAACAATTCGCAAAGGACGGGCCTAGAATACTGCAATATAGAAAACTACCCCCCTAGCTCAAAATAAAATCTACTCTTTCTAGACAAAAATAGATACTTATTAATACAGCAATTTTTAGTCTTCTCGCTAAACGTTCTTCAGATATCAGTACAGAGGGCCTATGCTCGAGTTTTCGTTCGTATGCGAATCGCCCGCCTGACCACTCGAAATGTGTTGTTGGTATGCTTGAACATTCTGCCGTCCTCGTACACGAGATTCGTATACGAAAATCTACTCGTGTGGTGGCAGGCGGCCGAATTGGGGATTTCGCATACGAGAAGCCGTAAAAACCGAAGCTATGGAGCAA
>PNEQ01068190.1:0-12634 GCA_003012365.1 Medauroidea extradentata | reverse complement strand
ACTCGACTATGGCATGCTGCTAGGAACATATTCTTAGTCGATTATGGCATTTTGCCAGGAACATATTCCCACTCGGCTATGGCATGCTGCGAGAAACATATTCCCACTCGGCTATGGCATGCTGCGAGTAACATATTCTTTCTCGGCTATGGCATGCTGCGATGAACATATTCTTACTCCACTATGGCATGCTGCAAGTAACATATTTCCACTCGGCTATGGCATGCTGTAAGGAACATATCCCCACACGACTATGGCATGCTGCAAGGAACATATTCCCATTCGTCTATGGCATGCTGCAAGGAACATGTTCCCACTCGGCTATGGCATGCTGCGAGGAACATATTCCCTCTCGGCTAGGCATGCTGCGAGGAATATATCCTTACCCGACTATGGCATGCTGCCAGGAACATATTCCTACTCGGCTATGGCATGCTGCGAGGAACATATTCTTACTCGACTATGGCATGCTGTGAGGAACATATTCTTAGTCGATTATGGCATGCTGCGAGGAACATATTCCTACTCGGTTATGGCAAGCTGCGAGGAACATATTCCTGCTCAGTTATGGCACGCTGCAAGGAACATTGGAAAAAAAAGGACTTTTAAACCCGAATCGGAAATTGCTGAATAAAAACACAAAGCAGAATGCTATTGAATGCTAATCCATTGAATTACGTACGTTTACCCAATACCTACCTTTGTTTCGCATTAAAAAAAAAAAATATTTCTGACGGAACGATGAGCTGCACACAATTTATTCTTTGGACGGTGGAGCCAAGCACTTTCTTCATGCCAGACATCTAAATTATTGCTGCGTTCAAACACTGGTTTTGTGTTGCAGAGCAAGTATATTTAATTTCTGATCTGGCAGCTGGATTTATGTTTACCATAATTATTTAAAATCATTACCCGAAGATTGATGCTGTGGTTAAAGCTGCGGATGCACGATACATGGTTTCTGCATTTATTATATACCCATGAAAACACTACAGTGTTACTAGCTTTAGAACACAAGTGAAGACAGAAATCATCAATTGTGGTTTATAGTACAATCAAAATGTTTACAACATTATGATCTTCTCAAGATAGTGGAAACTTGAATATTCTCCTCGACCAGTTTGTTCCACAAAACGCAAGTGTTAGCAAGTAACTTAAGTAACTATTACATTCATTGTAAAAAATGAAGTCAACTCGCTGACTTAAGTGGTGTTTTGATAGTGTTAATATTAAAAGAAGCCAAAACCTAAAAAATATAAATGTGCATTTTAATATTGAATGTGTAGAATATCTCAGTGTGAGGATCATTGTTGTGTACTGAATTGCAGAGCTGAATGTTCTGTGTTTTAAGTCACATTCTTCAGAGTTGTTGACCAGCTAATTGCACGCCAGTTGACAGACGCGATGAGATAATTAGTGAGTGAGGGAAGTTGATAGTGGCCTTATGTTCTGGGTTCGAGCCCATGGTGAGGATTGGATAAAATTAATTTTTGGCTGAGGTCAGTCACCAGTTTTTCGTGGTTTGTCACTTATGACGAGATGTTAAGTTATTAGTAAGAGTAATTGTATTGCAGTGTGCAAGCAGGAACACAAAAAATTATAAAAAAATTTAACTTGAAAGAACAATCCTATGAATTGTATTCATTGAATCCCCGATTAAATTTTTTATGATTTTATGGTAAGAAAAAACGATGGACATAGAATAACAGAATGTTTACTATGGTATATATTGGGCGGTTATGCGACAAGGGTATGGGGGATCGGATTGTCGGATTGTCGGATTCGATGGTGAAGTCACCGCCGCCATCTTGGATGACGTCATTTCCCTGTTTTTACATCAAAATTTCCTTTTTTTTACCTCAATACCATTGAAATTTCCCATTTTTCCCTAAAAAAATTTCCTGAATTTTTCTCAAAATTTTCCCTGAAAAAAAAAAAAAATACTCAAAGTTATTGTATTGCTTAATTAGGCCGGAGGAGGCTGAATACGGAGCAAAAAGCAGGCTGAATGAGCAATATTTCCTATCGGCAAACATGTTTCCGGTATCCATCTTGTCCGCGATACCTGCTGTAAATTGTTTTACTTAAATGTAGGCATCCTTCTTAAAGGGGTTTTATCCGAGTCTTCCTGAATTTTTTTAATTTGCGTTCCTACCAAACCACACTTATACATCATAACATAGAACATCTCTTTAACAAAATTAATTTCAATAAGTAACTATACCGCACCTGAACGAGGTCGCCCCAACCTCTTTCATGCTAATAACTTTAACCCGACTCATATTCTAGCTATTCTCGAACCAGTTTCTATTAACTCAATCAAATAAACTATAAGGGTTTTCTCAGAGACTTCCGAAATTTTTTCGATTTTGCATTCCTATTACCCCCACTCATCCTTCCCTTCATAATGTAAAAGCAATACTTCAGTAAAATTAAATTAAGTAATAACCTATACCACACCTGAACAGGCTCCTCCACACTTCCTCATGCGAATAACCAAATACCGACTCAATTGCTAGGGATCTCCGAACGATTTGCAATAAATCCAATAAATTAAACTACATGGGGTTTTCTCAAAGTCGTCCAATTTTTCTAATTCGCATTCCAATCACACCCCATTCATACCTCATAACAAAAACATGTTTTTAATAAAATTAATTTAAGTAATTAACTATACCATATCTTTCCTTTATGAGCTCCCCTTGCCTTACTCATGCTAATTACTTAAACCCAACTCCTATCTTAGCTATCCCCGAAAGTTTCCTGTAAAATCCAATAAATTAAACTGTAGAGGTTATCTCCAAGTCTACCGAAAAATTTTTGATTTCGCATTCCTATCACTTCCACTCACACTTCATACTGTAAAAACAATTTCTTAGTAAAAATAGTTTAAGTAAATAACTATTTCACATCTGGGCGAGCTTATCCACCACATCCCCTAGCTATACCAGAACGATTACCATTTAATACAATAAAATAACCTAAAGGAGTTTTCTCCGAGTTTTCCAAAAAATTTTTTAATTCGCATTCCTACCAACCACCACTCACACTTCATGCAGAAAATATTTTTTTCTTCGATTCAATTAATAAATAACCAACACTATATGTCTATACGAGGCTTTACACTCAAGTCACTCCCAGACACCTCCCCCACCACCTCATCATCACCAGACTTTTTTGGCCTTCCACTTTCTTCCCAAGTCACCACATGCATGCTACTCACGTGCTCATCACGTGACATGCCTCCTCTCCATACCAAGATGTCATACTGTGCCACCTCCTCCTCCTGGCCGAGTCAGCACATACATGTGTCGCAGTATGGCGCAAAACTAACGTTTGTACTTTCCCCTCACTCCGCCATCACCTGAGTCGTTACACTCATGAGGCTTGACATCATACTGGTGTCGTAACATGGCGAAACTCTGTAGGCGACTTTCAGTTTAATTCTCGCGAGCATATTTCCCTCCGCATCCCTTCACACCTCCACTCTAACCAGCCCTATCCTAGCTGTACCCAAGTGATCTCCTATAAATACATTTAACAATTAGGGGGTTCCCCGATTCTTCCTAACAGTGTTTTACTTTACATTTCAACCAGGACCCACTCATATCTCACAAAGATGAACTATGTTGTAGTAAAATAATTAAAATAAATAACTAACCATCATATCATATCAGATCGGGACGAGCTACACGGAACACACCAGTCCCCCCCTCCTAAATATTAACTTAAACCAGGCTGTCATCCTTACTATACCGTTAAATTTCAAATATTATTCAAATTAAAACCGAATTTTCTCCGACTCTTCCAAATATTTTAGCAATTGTACAATTCCAAGCATACCCGTAACCTACTTAAAAATAAAAAAAATATTTAATTAAGTAAAAAGCCAACACAACTTACCCAGGCGACCTCCACTAACAAACAAGCTTCACCTCGACTATTATTTCTACTACAATTATTTACTTACATATGTCCAGTTATCCTCAAACCGATTACATTAAAAAACAACCGCATCATTATACCCATACAAACATTATTATCATACTAGCATTCGTAACTACCATTTTTTTACATGTATACAAAAAGTAACTGACAGGCAACCTCCATCTCTCCCCTTGCAATATTACCATTAAAAGTTTCCTTTCACATCTCTCCGCGAGTAAGTGCATACATGCACACCACATATCCATTACATGGCCATCGCATTTCCAGTGCATGAACCCTCCTCTGCAGATGAGTCACCATTCCATGATGTCGTCTTGTACCGCTTCTCATCGTGCTGACACATACATATGTTGCAGTATGGTACTACACCAACCATCGGAACTCTTCATCCCCCCAACCTCCACCCGCAAAACACAACCATTATAAGCACGAGAACATAGTATTACTATACCCAACATCGTGGCTAAAATTGCATTTTAATACCAAATATACACTAAAATAAACAACTTAAATTGTTAACATAACCGAGAGTGCTGGAGAATACTTCGGAACAAACATTTTACATTCTAAATAATAGTCTCACTGTTCACCAGAAATATGTCAGCAATAACTCACACATGTTTAAAAACTTACGTATAGGTACGTTAGAAACTAGGCACATACTGGTGTGTAGAATTTAACGTACATTTGATTCACTACCTTCCCTCACAGCTCACCACCCTCTCCACCCGGCCCAACCAATTTAACATCAATACGACCCCAAATTGATGTTAACGCCCAGCCCGACACAGCAGGCACTTGTTTGCTCAACCACATCACCTGTTAAAGGATCAAGACTAGATTCCCTAGTATGTACACACACACATTTTATCTTGGCTTATCATTTTTCATTACATAATTTAAGGTCAATGCTTGTATCAATTACATGAACTGGCCATGGCTAAATCAATCAGTGTTCATCGGTTTTCTTAAGTGAAAGATCAGTCCCTGAAGATGCTGTGATGACAAACCGCAAGTACCTGTCTACTGTGTAGCCTAACTACATGCAATTGTTTGTTCTTGTATAAAACAACCAAATACATCAAAATGCGCTCTCTGCAAACACATACAAACTTATACACACACCAATGAAACTCTCTACTCAAAATCATTATGCTCCGCACATACACACTAACACGCACTCAAACCACACTCCCCAACACATCTATACTCAACATACTCACACATACACTACGTACACCATACACACGAACACCCTACACATAAACACATCCACACATCACACTCCCAACCACTCACCCACACACACTTAATCCAAATAACCACACACCCTACACACCACACAAACCACCCCTATCTCACACACTCCACCTAACCACACATCCTACACACCACACACACCACATACACACACTCCACATACTCACACTCCTCATACCACACCATATACACACGCTCAACATACACACACCCACACCCCCCAACAACACCCTCACATCACACCTTCCAAAAACACACCCCACACAAAACACCCCAATCACAAATTACACACCAATATACCTCTGCACACACCTTTCACCCAACCATGCAAACACTCACAAAACTGTGATGCTCCACACACATTGGTACACACCCTGCACTCACAACCGCCCCCACCCCCTATACCACAACCCCCCTTCCCCCACAAACACCATATAGTAATGTTTTCGTTATCTAGTGGAACTTAACACCCAAGATAAGGGGGAAACTCAATCAAGAGCATGCAGGAATTCAATCACAATCAACTATTTATTTATATATTTTACAACGTATCCAGAGGCATTTAGGTTACTATTAAACAATTAATAATTTATTTCAATATCAGTGACTATCGATTCCTACAACTATAGCTATAGGAAGAGTTTAAAAGAAATCCCGAAGAAGGGGTGTATTCACTTACCACTGAATTAACTTATTGTTAAATTCGGAGCACGACCTAGGAGAAGCGGTGCCCACTCTGGCACCTTCTAACACCTTGCCGCATGTGTCGTCGTCGACGACCACGTCCCTCGCAGCTTGGCCTCCTCTGCTCGGAGGACCGTCGTCTTCAGGTGGCGTCGTTTACTGGAATCCCCTCTCTGCACGGTCGGCCTCACTTGTTTATTAGGCGACGCCCTGACGTCACTCGCTGTGCCCACAGCGGCATGGCTAGCTCAGCCATCGTACTTGTGTTAGACCCAGGGAGTAATGCATGGGTCATAATAGTATCCCCCCAGTCGACAGTGCAGGTCGTCCTCGACCGTCATGGATGCTGCGCAATGATGAAGGCGGGTGGTGTGAGATGCTCTGGGGCGCCTTACGGTGGAGGGCTACAGCCTCCGCAGGTTCGACTCTTCCTCGCGCTCGCGGGTGCCCGAACTTACGTTGCAGTGGCATATTTTATACCCGCGTAACAATCTGACGGAATGTCTTTGCGCACTCATATGATTGTTACGATACACCTCTTCTATGAGTTTCCAAAGCATTCTAATTAAAACATCTGGGTAGCTATTTCATTCACACTGTGCTTATGCATATAACCTTATCTATATATTTATGATGATATATTTTGTGAAGGAACCGCTATACAATTAAAACATCTGAGTAGCTATTTCATTTACACTGTGCTAATGCATTTAACCTTATCTATATACTTATGGTAATATATTTCGTGAAGGAACCGCTACATAATTTGAGCTTCAGTCAGAACGTTCTGAGTTAGCCGGGATGGCATACGGAGTTAAGAGCGGCGCCTTACCCCTTAATGAAGTACCGGACTTCTGATATTATTACTGGTCGTCCGCTCTTAGGGGTGGTGAGTGGTGTAGGATATGTGCAATTGGCCACTCAGTCTGTCTGCTGTGAAAGAGTTTTTGTTATTCTTAATTTTTTATAATATTCTTGCGTATTTATTAATAATGCTAATGACTATTCAATTTAACTTTTTATACACATTACGTATGTATTAATTTTGGCCTAATATATTGCACCAATCTTATGATATTATTACTACAAATTCGCAATTGTTGCCTTAAACATTTTAAAATTTCCTAACATTTAAAGACAATATTGTGCTTACAACTTGCAGATTCACAACTTATTATATTGTACGTAATTTACTTTTAACATTATATATACAACTTTACATAACCTATTTTATTCAAGTACCCCGGGGTTTACTACGGCCTTGATTCAAGGTACCCGGCGCCTCCATCAGTGTAATGTTTTCGTTCTATAGTGGAATTCTACACTCAAGACAAGGGGGGAAACTCAACCAAGAGAATGCAGGAATTCAATGACAATCAACTATTTATTTATAAGTCACTCGCTGTGCCCACAGCGGCATAGCTAGCTCAACCGTCGTACTTGTGTTAAACCCAGGGGATATTGCATGGGTCATAACAATACACCCAACCGTGCAAACACTCACAAAACTGTGATGCTCCATAAACATTGGTGCACGCCCTGCACACACAACAGCTCCAATCAATACCACAAACCCCCTTCACACACATATCATACATCCATATATCCACACATACAGGCAATACAATCTACCACACAAACATTCGCACAACTGTATTTGTCCACACACATCAGTACACACCCCGCACATGCAACCACCTCCTCCCTCAATACCACAACACCCTCCACACATATCATGTATCCATATACTCATACACATGCAATGCACTCCACCACACAAACACTCGCACAACCTTATTACTCCGCACACATCAGTGTACAATCCACACACACAGCACTGCAGACACCTCACATAGCATTGCATGCTCCGCACATATCATTACAGGCTCCGTACACAACTATGTACGCTTCACAATCATCTCAGCACTCATTTACTTGTGTTGTGAATGACTCCTTGAACTCACCACATGTCCCACACCATTTAAACATGTCCCCACACATGTTCCCACACCCTCCGTCCATGTCTCCACACTCTTCACACATAGTAAGGTACCTGTACCGAATATGGCCCAGTTCTCTAATATGCCCCACTAGTCGCCATTGTGTGGTAATGCCGAGATCGATGTGGGATCGGTTCACACTAGTCTCCAGTATTAAAATACACCATCCATAAATATCTGTCTGACATCATCCATGTGTTATACTAGTAAAATTATTAATAACTTTGACACACATTTTTTGTGAACCTTAAGCGGGCCATATTCGGTACAGGTAACATAAAACCGTAGGCACCTTAAATGAAACAGCTGGAATCTCACATAGAATTGCATGCACCTCACATAAAACTGCATGCTCCGCTCATATTTCATATGATCTGCAATTAAATTGCATGCTCCGCACATGTTTCATATGTTCCGCACATGTTTCATATGTTCCGCACATGTTTCATATGTTCCGCACATGTTTCATATGCTCCGCACATGTATCATGCATGCGTAATACATGCCCACAGACCCTACAAATATATTCCTACACATGTTTCCACACCATCCACATATGTCCCAACACCCGGCAAACATATCCCCATACATGTTCCCACACCTTCCACCGATTGCATCGATTGGTCCTGGCTTCACATAATCGCATTCCAGCAAGAACTTAAGGGCTCCGCAGTTATTAGCTTGACATTTTTAAACTACCGTATCCTATAATGATTCCATACGTACATATAAGTCAGGTATTCACATTGGCGTTATCAATCTCAGACTCGTAAGTCTTAACATTCCCGAGGAACGCGGTTTCCGCATCGATGATTCCGAACTTTTCTGTCATATCAGACCCTACTACGATTTTTGGACGGGTTGATGGCGTCCTGGAGCAGGATGAACGAGCAGGTTCTAGCGATTGCTCATGTAGCTTTTTCTGAGACGTCCGTACTACTTTACCCTTACAGATCTTCGTGTTCCTAGCCAGATTGTCACAGCGAGCGAACTAGGCACTGCAGTAGTTGCACTACAGCAGATTTCTTTCCATATTATGCTCACAATCTGGGCCATGACGACGAGTATTACAAAATTCGGTAAACTGTTTCTTGCGATACTTACAGCAGTAGTAACTTCTCTCTTAACATCGTCATTACAGACATGCAAATGTTTAATCAACTTGTCTTTGCGAGTGATTGTTACACCACACCACTCACAGACCAGACGCATTTTTATGGTAGCGACTAAAGTCAAAAATCTTCTCATGTCTCAGAATATTATTACGCAAAGTAAAGACTTTAACACAGGATTTACAGTAACCAATGTTAAATAAAGTATATTGTACTTCCAGTACGCTAATTCGATATTCTACAAACCAGGCAAACTTAACCTAAAATCTCTTGTTGCTCTACCCTAACCTAAAATCTTGATTTATACACTATTCAGTAGCTAAATAGCGCGATGGGCTCAACGTAGCTCACTTAATAAGTACTCGAAGTAGGCTGTGCGTACAGAGATAGTACTCGAACGACAAACAGTAACTGAACATGGCACCTCGTGCGACTGATTATTTACCCTCACTATTAACTAATTACGTATATTGTATGTTCACTTTGCTAGCTTTCATAACCTCTGACTTAAAAACAGAGGCTTCATACAGATAGATGTATGTACACATGTTAGGTCCAGTTTTTCACGAACTTTTTATTAATGTACGGGATGTGTATGGTACTGAATTACAGATTTATTAATTTTTTTGTTAAAAATGGCTAAGAACTTATTTCACGAAAAGATATATTAATCGCATTTATACAGCACCCTATGTATTGTAGTCCAGATTAATTAGGTAACATCATTAAAAAAAATACTTATAATACGCCATTAAAAGTTGTTTTCTTAGATACTGAACAAATATTTCTTGGTCCGGACTTCATTCGATAGCGATCTCTGTAATAGTTAGCTGTGATGATAAATCATCGAACTCGTATAAGTTATTGTGAGACTCGCGAACCGGTAGGTATTAGTTTGAATACTGGTACATACAAATGCGAAAGGAATTGTTCTGAAACAGTAACATGGCTCGACATCTTTTACTGCGAGCTGTAGGCTTCCCGATAGTAACTTTTATTTTCAGGACACAATAACAGCAAAGTTTAAGTCACAGTGACGGGAGAAAGAACACGGGCAGTAGTATGTGTGGTTCGCTAAGATGCTAACATGTATTTACATAGTCAAGACCGACAAACATTACAGTAGAGGGGTAGATACTCGGAACCAAGGGTATATTTTAATTGGCAGTCAGTGCAAGGATTTATACGTTATAATGTAGAACAGGATGTTTCCCCAGCAGGCGAAATATCATTTTGACAACATGTTACATAGCTCTACGTACGGGTCTTCGCCTTCTAGTATCTAAAGAGTGAAAGTTAATTTTATATCCGTAATAAGTATATATTTTTAAACACCGCAACTTTAATCCGTGATAAAAAGTAATAAACTTATATGGGTTTCGAGCTCCGAACCAAAGATAAGTCATCACGAATGTACATTTTATTTTGTTCTCTAATTTCACCTGTGTATAGGCTTGGCTTTAAACTTGGCTTTAAACTTACTAACAGCAATAAACGTATATTTCGCAAGTTTTGCAGAAAAAAAAACATTTTTAAAATGGTAATTTAGATATATCGAACCAAGTACCATAGGTCATTACAAAGCAAACATCCCGCGACGGAGCAATGACCTATGGTACTTGGTTCGATATATCTAAATTACCATTTTAAAAATGTTTTTTTCTGCAAAACTTGCGAAAGATGCGTTGATTGCTGTTAGTAAGTTTAAAGCCAAGAAGTTATAAGGAAGTATAACTGTTATGGCGTGCAGGCTGTTAATAATTTCTCTTCTAAGTATGAAAAGGTTAGTCCTTAATTTACGGCCTACATTAATATTACTTGAGCCCGATATTTATATGTCAGCCGTAATTAAACGTAACTGTATCACATATGCGGCATGTTTAAACAGCCCTAGACTTACATTTTCAGCTAGTAAAGTATTAATCAGTAGCCATTTTACTGCATGACTGAGACAAGCATATAAATTGCCGTTAATACTATACACTTGCGATACATGTGTAGTTAAACGCAAAGATTTTTATTATATACAGTCCGCACAAAAATAATTTATACTAAATTTCTATTTTTTCATAAAAGTTCAGCTATGCACGATATCCGCTGCTGTAGGATCATTTTATAGACAATTATAAAAAGCGAAAACTATTGCAGGTGTATGTGAAGCCCTAACATACAGTCATTAGTTCGAAACTAATGTATTAACTAATGTAATATATACTACTGTGCCTACTGTAATAGGGAGTTGTGCAAAAGGTCAGGTGCCTGCAACGTAAATACCAGCCTCGCATTACCTTATGCTTTAAGCATCGTTTTTTGAGGTCAGTTGAAATTGTTTAATGTTCTGCTAGTTTGTGACGCGACTAGAATAAAGCTGACGAGAAAGTTGTGCATGTCACAGACAGTCAGTACAAATACCGCCGACTTCAACAACAAACCGCATTTCCGTAACATATTAATATTTCCCATGAGTGATTTTTCGATCCCGTAAAGCCTATACACAGGTTAAATTAGAGAGCAAAATAAAATGTACATTCGTGATGACTTATCTTTGGTTCGGAGCTCGAAACCCATATAAGTTTATTACTTTTTATCACCGATTAAAGTTGCGGTTTTTTAAAAATATATACTTATTACGGATATAAAATTAACTTTCGCTCTTTAGATACTAGAAGGCGAAGACCCGTACGTAGAGCTATGCAACATGTTGTCAAAATGATATTACGCCTGCTGGGGAAACGTCCTGTTCTACATTATAACGTATAAATCCTTGCACTGACTGCCAATTAAAATATACCCTTGGTTCCGAGTATCTACCCCTCTACTGTAATGTTTGTCGGTCTTGACCATGTAAATACATGTTAGCATCTTAGCGAACCACACATACTACTGCCCGAGTTCTTTCTCCCGTCACTGTGACTTAAACTTTGCTGTTATTGTGTCCTGAAAATAAAAGTTACTATCGGGAAGCCTACAGCTCGCAGTAAAAGATGTCGAGCCATGTTACTGTTTCAGAACAATTCCTTTCGCATTTGTATGTACCAGTATTCAAACTAATACCTACCGGTTCGCGAGTCTCACGATAACTTATACGAGTTCGATGATTTATCATCACAGCTGACTATTACAGAGATCGCTATTGAATCAAGTCCTGACCAAGATATATTTGTTCAGTATCTAAGAAAACAACTTTTAATGGCGTATTATAAGTATTTTTTAATGATGTTACGTAATTAATCTGAACTAAAATACATACAGGGTGCTGTATATATGCGATTAATATATTTTTCGTGAAATAAGTTCTTAACGGGGGGCTCCGAGGCCGCAGTTGTGTTTCTCTGCCGCATGAGGGCTCTGCAAGTCTTGTAGCACCATCGTGTAAAGCGGCCTCTCCGAGTCCCTGCTAGACAGGTTTTCTTTGGTTAGGTGGGGTGAACAGCTACTGAAAACGAAGGAAGGGAGGTGGTTTGGGGTAGTTGGTGGAGGGTGGGGAGTTTACAAGCTTGTCACTGTACAATACAACGACCCTTCGCCTCCCTCGTCTTACCGAGTGTCGAGCCATAGGCTGAGTCCTTGTCCCGGCCGTCAAGTGTACGGTATTTCAGTTCTCGAGACAGTTGTACGCAGGTGCGAAAA
>PNEQ01068189.1:0-54789 GCA_003012365.1 Medauroidea extradentata | reverse complement strand
CTTAGACTCACTGACCTAGGGCGCTTAGACTCACCGGACTAGGGCGCTTAGACTCACCGGACTAGGGCGCTTAGACTCACCGGACTAGGGCGCTTAGACTCACCGGACTAGGGCGCTTCACCCACGAAATATTGTTGCTCATAAGTTGGCACTAACAGTTGTCCAGGGCTGTTGTTTTTTTATTTATTTATGTATGGGCTTCGAGAAACCTGCAACTTCTTCATTTAGCACTGACTTTTGTACCTCCCAATCTTAAACATGGAATATAATGTATAAATAGCAAACACTATAACTTGTAACAAGTTACTGTTATCGTAAAGTTTTGGCGGCAAGTGGCTATGCACTGAAAGGCTGCAGACAACGGCACCTACTCATTAATATTCCAGTTGACTGCTGGCGTACAAGACAGACACCGTTAGTCGTCTCAGGTATGTGTTTTGTTGCATGACAGGTCCGGCCTACAAGCCACTTCGGTGTGTCTGACCAGAGAGCACGACCGCAGATGATCTGATGTGTAAACAAGTAGCTTGTTACAAGACAGCACCACACTACAATGTGTTTCGTTGCCTGCACTGATACGATTTAATTATATAACTTCCCAACGTCCTGTTTCTCTGTCTGTCTATAAAAAAAGTGCCGTTAAATACCAAATGTAAACGAATGTAATGTTTTGTATGTTTTCGCTGCACATTTAGATTCCACTTAAAAATATACAATTACCGTGACGTTATTTTTCCAGTGTGGCGTAATACATTTGTAAACTAAGGTTGGTTACTTTTACCGATAAAGAATTTTCCTCTGTGTACACATAGGTATTGAAACGAAAACCTCTCCTGCATATATATGAAGTTATACATTAAGAGTTTGAGCCCCTGAGTTAGTACAGTATTTGTGCGAAATTGGCCGTAAGTACGACGACGTTTTGTTCACACTGACGCCGCTTGCGATTACATACCCACTTTACAAATGAGCATAGAAGTGTGTGTGTGTGTGTGTGTGTGTGTATATATATATATATATATATATATATACACACGTATACGTATTGATAACGTTATTATACTATTTTATAAATAGGGATTTAAGAAGTCCAAACCGACCGCCAATCGCTGACATATTTGTCATCGTATTCTGTACCGGATGTAGGCTCAACATTTATTCGACATCAGTGTCATTGCCATGAACTGTGGTTAGAATCGAGAGCTTGTCAGTGCTTCCGTAGATAGACGTCATTCATGTGTGCGTATGTGTGAGACATTTACGACACTTAGAGCGATGACTCTACAATTGGGTTTGTGGCGTAAATGTCGATGTAAGTGTCTATGTTTATGGTTTTACAACACGATTAGTATTTCTCCAGCTACAGTATTCTAAATAAGCAGTTTTTGGAATTTTTAACAGTTCAAAATTTATGCTTATAATAAACGTGCCGCATTTTTAAAACAGTTATAGAGACGAACCATGCTTTAAGTACGTGCAGAATAAAACATTACGTTAAAGAAGGAAACAATAGAACCTATTTCAGGCGTAGGTACGTAAGCACCTTAATAGCGCCGTATAACACGAGTTTCAAATGCGTTGCAGTGTGATAGGTTTTTACTTTAACTAAAGTATTCCACATGTGCCCGTTATGTCGATGAACGAAAATAAAATACACTTCAAAGATGAGAGAACGGTAGTTTTAAAGCATCGCGTCAATTAGAAACATCTTTTTGGAGCCCCTCGAATTAGATAAAACCCGTTTTATTCAACTTGTTATAACTGAAGATCTACTAACGGGATTCGTATGAAACTACAGTGGAAACATGCAATACAATTTTCTTAAAACTTTCCACAAGAAAAATACCGCACCAGATGAGCCGGTCAACGTCGCCCTTGGCCGCCACCCCCCTTGACGCCGTGCCTCACTCACACAAACATACGGCCGGTAGGCGGGCGCCTTAACATCGATATTTTGTACGCTGGCAATGACATGAGGTGAGAATGGAGTACGGAGGAATGTAAGGACGCGGGTAACAGGAATACTTGATAAAATAAACCAACCTATGACAACGTGCACGTTTTCTAACTGCGAGAATCGGTTGCGGCCCTGCTGGGACTAGAACCCGTATCGCGTTTTGATGAAAGGCGGGCTGTTGCTACGCATAATCCCAGCATTTGCTCGTGGATAAATGAGTAAATAACAGTTACTAACATGTAATTAAGATTTGCAGGAACCATTAATCGAACTTATATTTTTCCAATATTAAAGCAAAGTTTATCCACTGGTCTTTTATTGAAAGGATCCCGAATTGATTCCTTTGCTCGGTTATTAAAGCCCAGCTTGTGATTGCATTCGCGAGCCATTCGTATGACGGGAAATATATGTGTTGAAATGATGTAAGCTTACATTAATATCGGTTATATTATTTACAACACCTACAGTAGTAAAATATACGGGACACGCTTTTTTGTGCAAATTTGTTGACGATAAATTTGAAGTTTGGAGTTGAGGGAATGAGAGGCCAAAACAGATACTAGACCTCAAAAGTATCCATCCAAGTACACATTTCATCAAGTACAAAGAAAAGGATGGCAAACTACCCTTTTTACATTTCTTGGTGTACAAGAAATAGAACTCTACCTCTTGCCGTAAAGTATACAGATAACCTACTACTACTGACAGATGCCTGCAAGCAGACTCGGTAATAACTGCAAAAATGTAAGTTATATCAACACTAAACAACATGCCTTGGTACACCTGCAATAAACAACACCATAAAGCAGAAATAAAACGCCTTACTGCAGTTCTATAAGCTAATGGCTATTCACCCCGTAAAGTCCAACAGTACAAATAAGAGTGTGAGGTGTCCGCTCTTTCGTAGGGAAAGACCACTCATCGGCTCCACTCATATCCACCAAAATGAAGCCCTCTGTTTCCCTAATATACGACAGACACATTTATAACTCATTTGAAAAGTCCTCTAATGTTTACACTTAAACAGTAAAGCATAAAAAGCATAATATAAGCCAATTCATTTATTCCACATAACATTATATGTTAACCAAACACTAGGAGCCAAACACTAGGGAGTCCTTATATCTCTACACCGTGTCCGTTACGATCTGTGTACAGAACTTTAGTGTTCGTTAAACGTTCTCCCAAATATAGTTCTTTAAACTGCAGTAACCATGAATGAAATGTCAGAGCGCATATTATGAGCATAGGTACTTGCGGCAAAACTTGCATAGCCCACTTTAAGCGAAGACGTTGTCCAACTTGGAGGAAATAGAAAGTAAGTAAATTGTCTGGATATTACCATAACTTGCATTGTTCACCAAAACCAGCTGATTTCAAGGCCGCTCTCGCTTCACCCAGGAATTCTACGCTGCCATACCACTTGGAAGATGGCCTCAGTTGAATGATTCCTGGGGTGGGGACGCGTCCTTGTTCCGTAGTTTCCAAGCATGAAAACAGTACCAAACATTCGTAAGAAAGTCGGCACTAATAAGGCTTTAAAACAAACTCTAACACTCGTAGCTCCACATATGCTTAACGTGTATTTACCGTGTGCCCCTACGTCCACACTCAGCTGTTCCATCCTTCCTCTATAACGTCACATGACTCTTGGCGTTTATATTGCCGCACTCATCACGCTCTCTGTACTGCAGATTTAATATTGAAAAGTTCAATTACCAACAAATATGATTTCATAAGTCTTAACCGTAATTATAAGACATTTAACTTATAAATACACAGTCTAGAATACAATATTAAATTACAATATTTACTAGGCACGTATTTCCAACTAAGCCACTACGTCAGTCGTGCCAACCTGAACACACGAGATAACACTAAACCCTTGTGACAATATACTGATTGTCACAAGTGGTCCTAGGGAAAAAAAGCAGTCTCGCCTTATGTGAAAAGTACTACTGAACGATTGTGTCGTGTCTTTAAGGACGACATACGTACAATCTCTAAACCTATCCCACAAGGTGGAATGAATATTGTGATCGGTGAAAGATCATTGGTTAACCACCACAGCCAGTCAGGAACAAACAAGCCAGTAATTGACCGACAAGTCCAACCAATCAGGAAACAGCCACCCCTTACCCTTTATCCTCGGGCACCTGCTATATGGAGTTAGGATGGGTTATGCGAGTTAATGGGTGCCTGGAATCTCCCATTCCTTCAAAACTGACTTTCAAATATATGAACTGTACCTGATAGTTGGACGACAGACCTCCTGAAGATGGCAGCTGTAACGACTGCAGAAACGTCGAACGACAGTAAATTAGTGAATCAATTAAATCCCAGATGCCAAGAACATGTTATAAATGTATGTTTGATACATATTCGTAGTGCTTGCTTGGCGGTAGTTTATTCATTTATTTCTAAATTACGAACTAAATTAAATATACAAATAGTACTTTTTAAATAACAGGGATTTTGCTATAAAGTATGAAAATTTTTAGACAATCTTGCCTATAATTGTTAATATAAAATAGTATATATTGTGTACTTAGACGTTAAATTTGAGTACGGTACAATTTGTACACTTTATTTCTTGGGTTATGAAATATCTGAAAGGAAAAAAAAAGCAAGGTTATAAAGGCGGTCACTGCATTTCGAAAAACCTATACAAACTTTTGACGATATTGTCGTTGGTACCGACAGCTGCTAGAAACGCTGCCATATGTGATAAACAAAAACATAAGAAACAGTAAGAACTATTACACTATGTTAACTAGTATGGTTTCCAACGATGGAGTTTAATTTCTGCAGTATTTGTTAGACAATACTCTGGGCGGTCTGCAGCCCGAGCAGGGCTATGTTTCCACAGACGCCAGCACTGTGTGCTACATAGCTGTATAAACAGACAACACGAAACTTTGCTTACATTAACATAGATGGGATGAATCTACTAATGGGTTCAAGGGACAGGCTTGCTCAGTACCACTAAATCAACATGTTGAACTCCTGCACTACCGCGGGAAACTGGGTAACTCACGTGGACTACTCACAATTTCTTGATATCTCTATATAAAGTCACTTACCACGTAATATATTTACGCCATAATATCCTATCACAAGAACCTACAACGTTTTGCAGAGGTCAAGGAACTCTCCTTATATACATGAGTCTGTCGGCTGTCTTTAGCAGGGAGTAATGGTAACGAAAACAACTACTGCATGGTATATATTCTGATCAGTATACACTTACCAAAGCAAATGCTTAACGAAACGTGCTTAAGGGAATTTTTTTTTTTTTTTCGAAAACTTACCTGCGGAAAGTTAAGTGTATAGTGGTTTTTCACGGCCATATTTTATATATTTTTTCGAGTATAAAACTGTGTGGAAACGGCAACAAACTAATTAAAATGGTCCGCCGGCTGCTCTGGACAATTCTGAAGCTGATTCTAACACCTTCTGTATGTTCAGCCGTGTAAGTTTACTGCAAACAAAAATCGATTTAGTGAAGTGTTGCCTAAATATTTTAACTAAGTTTAGTTTTCCAGAAAATTTAATTTTAATAAATAAGTAAAGAGTCTCAAATGAAACAAATTATCTAGGTAAATTTTGCTTTTTCAGAGAATATACACATATATGTCCACCTCAGTATGTTTTACGTCTTGTATTAGGACTATTTAACAATTAATATAAAAAACACCGACGAATTCGTTTGAGTTTTTATACATTTCTTGAGATAATCTGTGGGTAATTAAATGCGACTGACGCATACAATCGAGAGCGTATGAAAGGATTTCGTGCACGGAAAGTATAAAAATAAATGGTAAAGGCATAACGCACCTGATAGATTGTGGGGTTGCGTGCTTCAGGATAGATTTCCCAACAACAATCTTGGTAGCTGCAACTGCAATCATGAGGCATTTGTGAGAAAGTTAGAAGTCCTCACACACGTTCATGATATCCGCATTTTAGGGTACATTGCATCCAAAGAAGCAGAAGATTAAAACTAAAGCTTTATTAAATAGCTTGAGCTATTTCTTAGCAGTTGCCTAGCGTGATACAAAGTTCTGTAATCAAATTTTTAATTTTTATAACAAAATTATTTAATTTGTTGGTTTACAGTATACACATGTGCAGCATTTAAAATTTGATTTCATATTGTTAAAGCAATAATAGTACCTAATTCGATATTTACCAGGAAAAAAAATATTTAGTAGTTTTCTTTTTTTAGTTGCCGCAAGAACTATGTTGTACGGGGCATAATAATTTAAACAAATGTATTTTATGATATTCGAAAAACTATGCATGCATGTATAAATTAAATGTGCAGTGTTTCTGAGCTTTAAAATAAATACATAACGTACAAAATTGCCTTAATTGCCTGCCAGGCCACGGAGTTTAATCAGGAGCTTCCGCCGATCGACGTTTATTCGAAATATCTTCAGTTTATTTAAGTAATTTCTTCTTGGAATTAAAGTCAAAGAAATGTATATGTATAAGCATTTGATGACCTACAAACACCCTTAATGCATATTTTCTGCAACCTTAAGGACGTTGGACCCGTAAAAATTCAAAATTTTATATTTGTGCCAAACACTGTTCAACTTTTACACAACAGATAACATGTCATTTCCCCGAATAAAAAAAATTAAGGCCCATAGTTTAGCATAATTACCTATCAAAGTCACAAAATGGCATTTGCGGTGTAGCCAAAATAATAAAAAATAATTAACTTGTAGAAACAAGATAATTCATATCGATACTTTTAATGAGGTGAACTACTTCAAGACACTTTTGTAAACACAAAGCGATATATTTTTCTATTTTTTAAAAATTGATGAAAATGAGTACATTTTTGCATAACTTTGACTTTCGGCTAGTACTGAAATATTCAAAACTAACTTTTGTCAAACATGTCATGAAATGCATTGATACACTGACTTTCAGTTCCCGTAATTTTGAATTCATTAGTTAATTACTTTTTTTTATTTTGGCTGCACCGTAATGGCCATTTCGTGACTTTGATGAGTGATTTTGCAAAAACTATGGGGCCTAATTTCTTTATTTATTTGGGGAAATGTAAATATAAAAAAAATAAAATTTTACTGGTCCAACGTCCTTAAATGACTAAAATTGGGTGTTCGTGCGGTACGTTCTTGACACAGAATCTTTAACAATTTAATTGCTAGTACAATAATTTGAAAGTTTTAAATGACGGTATATAATTTCGAGCCACAAGTGAATGTCTCATTGAAGCCAACTATCAACGAAAAGACTGACCGCCAATCTAGTGTCTTACGCCTGTAGGCTAGGGCGAGACACGATGGGCGTGCTCTGTCGCCCTTAGTTCTGAGGACTTGTGTAGGTTTCGAACACGCAAAATATGTCCAAGACAGGCAGTTACCAAGAGCTGCCAACCTCTGAGACCTGACACGTACAAGGAATATACATCCTAAATTACATTCGGTGTGACTCGGTACCTTCTGAACCTACGTAGATGCGCACGCTGATTTTATTTGTTCGTCTGAGCGAGGCCTTCATTGCTATAGGATAATGCAGGTATTATTCAGAAAACTATGTAGAAACAAGTATTTTAACTATCAAATGCGAAAATCCAGTACGTGTTCCCGCCATCGATTATGATCACATTGTGTATGAGAGACGCCTGGAGTGAAGGTTGGACCGGCTGCTCGACTAGCGAGACATGCCTGTCGCCCTTCCAGCCCCGAGGAATGGATGAGATGAGGATGGGGCAGCGACGGAGTAAGAGAAGCGAGGGAAATGGGAATTTCCCGAAAAAAAACCCGCTGCCCAATAGCAACGTCCCCCGGACGCAAAAAATCCCGGTTCGAACCAGCCGGGGATCAAACGCTTTGGTGGGAGGCGTGAATATTCGACCCTCGACCTCCGTGGCTTCTACTATAAAACATCATCTCAAATACGTTTCATAAAAAAAATCTTCACGATAGCAACAAAGTATTTCAACCACATTTTTTTGCGGTGATAGCAAAATTTTTTGGCTACTCTCGGTAAAGTCTCCCAGTAAAAAAAAAAAAAAAAAAAGTAGGCTAACCGCTACAAAATCATTTCGCGATGTCCATATTAACAAAACTTTTTGTAGCCGCCACAAAACAGTTTTTTGTATCAATACTATTATAAAAAATTAATTTCAGCAAAATTTTGTAATATAACTCAGTTTGATTGAATTACATGTACCATTGTTTTACGAGTAATTTTCTTTTAGTAACCTATATGCATCATTTCTGAATACATTTACGTATTAACACACTTTATTAACTTACTTTGTGAGAAATCCGACTAAAAGCGCAGCGTGTTTTCGTATTCCATGTCCTTATTCTCTTCTACACTCAGGTACTCCCTTCAGCTCTATGTCACCTTAGTTTCTTCACTCAGTGGGTCTCCTAAGACGAGAACATGCCCAGTTCTCACTCCAAGCGTACGTCCGTCTGCCGCTTGCTCATGTCTCTGCTATATAGAGACGCTCCTTAAGGGCGCCGCCTACCCGCGTGTGAAAGGTCAAAATCGACGATGCAGTAAGGTCGACCTTAAAGCGCGAATAAAATGCCGCGTCGCCTCAACGATCCAAGCACTGAAATAGCGTGAAAGGTTCCCGCAGAACGGATTTTACTATGGGGTATTAATCGGCGACCATATAATTTTATTGGTGGAAACTCTGCAACTAAGTTAAGTGCAGGTGGCAATCTGAGTTTCATATACATCCTGTTAGTACATCTTGAAGTACGGAAGTCTGAAAAAGCAGTTTTTAGCCATGCTGGAGGGCTTCAAAACAGTGTTTTTAATGAGCTTGGCGTCGTAACAATGAGGTTCCGACCTTGTCTGGAGTTTGTTTTCTTTTCGTACGTTGGCACAATGGGCACACTTGGAATATTTTCGTAGAAAAATCCTGTTTACGAACACGCTGCAACGAATTTGAAGCGTGAGGTAGGCGGCCGCCTTAAGAGTGTGTGTTAGATAAACAAACGCTGAAAACATCAATTGATTTCTACGCTTTTTTTTTCGAAGCTAATATGGATAAAATACTCAATGGAAATCCTAGCTAATGGTATTTGCCAACTTTATGAGTAAATATTTATCCAGAATAACTAATTCGTTTCGCGTGATCTCTTGCGCCGCAGTTAAATGCACGAGGTTTCGGCGTCAGAGATTGTGCCTCAGAAGTTCTCAACACTGTAAAAAATTTTGCTTAAAACGTTGGCTAAAACTATTGTCTAGGGTTTAGGGCTATATTGTTTAACTTTCGCAAATTGGCTTCAAGAAACCTACAGTTATAGATTAATGCTTTTAGCGTTGAATTATGTACCACGCCCTCTTAAAGGGGCGGTTGACGGAAACTTTTATATGTGACCGGTAAATGAATTGTTTTGTAGAAATACAATTTGACTATATTATACTGTAATAAATATTTTTGGCTCTCAGAGATTTTATAAAGGCATGTCAAAGTCCAAATTTGCATCAGCTTAAGCTTTAAAAAAAACCAAGTGACTTTCCGAACTGAAAAAATTCACGCTGAATAATTAAGACATGGGCTACAAGGTCTTACACAACAAGAAATACCTTTGTATATTTTAATAAAAGTTTTTGTTTCAAATTTTAAATTGCTTCAAAATTAAATTTTTAAATTATTTTTGTTGTTATATAAGATACCTTGTAGCCTATAACATCGTTATTCAGTGTGATTTTTTTTTTCAGTTCGCTAAGTCAGTTGGTTTTCCTTTGAATCACAAAATAGCTTTATGCAAAATTGCACTTTGATGTGCTATTATAAAAAAAAACACGAAAGCTAACAATTTTTCAATACAGTAAAAAATAGCCACAATGTATGTCTACAAAACAAACTATATCTCGTACAAATATAAAAATGTTTAAAACAATAACATTTAAGTGTTTTCCACTCTATATAATCATATTTGTATATTTTTATGAAATAGTGTTAGTTTTGTAGACGATACTCGTGCGTACAGGTTCTTACGAAACAATTTTAGCTCACTTATTTTTCTCACAATGGTACGTCCAAGTTAAACTCTGCAAGTTACGCTGATATGCAAATACAGAAAACCAATTGACGTACTGAAATTAAATAATTCACGGTGGAATAATATGGTATGGGTGACTTAACGTAACATTTATAAATACATAACGTAATATTTAGAATCTAAAAACAAAAAAAAAAAAAAAAAAAAAAAAAAAAAAAAAAAAAAAAAAAAAAAAAAAAAAAAAAAAAAAAAAAAAAAAAAAAAAAAAAAAAAAAAAAAAAAAAAATCGCAAAACTACAGGGTTAAAGTCGCAAATCCTGATTTTTTTTTTTTTAATGTAATACTTGTTTACCGTGAGTTTTCATACTATTATATTACATAGCATATGAAATGTTATTTAATTGTAAATTATTTCGTTTAAGTAAGTCAACTAGTTTTTTTATATTTGCATGACAGCGTAACGTGCATATTTTTACTTGGACGCACCGTTATGAGAAAATTGTGCCAGCTACATTATTTCGTACGAGGAAACTGAACTCAAAAGTATCGTATACAAAACTAATTTCATTTCGTAAAAACTACAAAATGCTGATATTAAAAGCACGTAAAACACCCGTAAGGCCGACCTCTCCTTGCTAACCGCTGATCTCGCCGGCGGCAGTGTTGGTGTTGAGGACGGCGTGTGCAGCGAGCAGGAAACAAGGAGTACAGGCAGGTTGTTGTCGCCCAGAGATGTGATTGTCTCTCGCAACAGTGCGTAGCGCTGCCCGACGACCCGTGTTCTTGCGATGCTCTGGTAGGCAGCCGTACAGCCTGGCGCGACCTGCTTCGCTCGCTCCTTGGACAATTATCACCGGCCATGCGTCCAATACAAGCGGCAAGGACACTCAACTACATTCCAGGAAAGGAGCGAGCTATTAGAGAGCAAACAACATGTTTGGAAGTGACATGAATGTAACATTTCAAAGCAGTAGTTAAATTATATAACGCATGTCAGGATAATATTGAGACCCGCTAACATATGAAATCGTGAGGGTTAAATATTATAAAAGTCATAAGAATGAGTTGTGTGAAAACTTAAATAAAAGTTCTACTAATAGCCTGAGCTATTTGTCAGTTGTTGCCGAGAATGAAGCAACGTTTTGTAATGATATCTTTAATTTTTGGCAGATTTATTAAAAGTTATTTTACAGTATTCGCAGGATAATAATTTTAAAATTGATTCCAAACTGCATGAGGCATTAATAGACACCCACCATCAGTAGCGGCTCGTAGGTTGTTGCCGGGTAGGGCACAAGTTGCGAGAACTGTACAGTATTGTGTACTAGTTGATGTTGCATACCACTGACACGCTTATTACTGACTGGTCACAACACAATAACTAGCCAGTAGATATTTCATGGCCATTGGTACACAGCTGCGTGTTCACAGGAGTGTACTGTTCTCGACAACTTGTGCCCTCCCTGCCAACAATCCTCAAGCCGACACTGATTACCATACAAAGCAAATAATTTAGTAATTTTCTGTTGTAGTTGCCTAAAGAAATATGTTCCACGGATAATGTACCAAACAAATTAATTTAATCATGCAACTTAAAATGTATTAATACATTAAATGTGTATAACCCTCACAACTACAAAAATTAATACATACAATGCACCAGTTGCATTAGCAGTCTTATATCTGTTAGTGTGGAAATTACAACAAAGTTTTTCCTGAAGTTTAGTAGTAGTTATATTTATTTAACACATCCCTCTGTAAAAATTATATAATAACTTATACCTTACATTATTAAGGCGAAATTAAATGTTTGAATCTTCAAAGATTTCCTCTTGGTACCTTCATATAGTACAATGACACATGCCTACCTACATTCAAGTATAGTTTAATCACTAAAGATGTGTCTCCTGTACCTTTAACTAATATCTGAAAGTACAAAACGAAATTATTAATAACTTAATCCTAAAAAAAAAAAAACATATTTTGACTATTACAGACGCTAATTGGACATAGATGACAAATATAGGAGCTATGTTAACGTCTGACTTTTCTCAGCTGAAGTCGTGAATATTTCTCCAACTCAGTTAAATTCGCAAGTTAGTGTAGACTGCGGATCATGTCCCGCTAGTGAGAACTAGTTGGAACCTACACATTCTCTGATAACATGCATCCTTCCCGTAATGCACTAGATGGCAGAGAAGTAGTTGAAATCAAGCATGCATAAGAATTAATATGTACAACTTCATATTTAATTAATATTTCAAGTACAACACCTTCTCACTGCAATATTAACTTAAAACATAAAAATATATTCAAAGTTGATTTATTATTTTATTAGGGGTCACTTTACTTTTAACGTGTAGGGATTGTAGGAATTTTCGGATTAGCGAAGTTTAAATTTGTGGAACTCTACTGCAGTTTAATTTTACTGAAGCACTAGTAATCGATTTTGCCAAAGTGCTTTAAGTTGATCCGATAGTCAGTGACAGCTTAAAAAATTTCCAGCTTAAATTAAGTTGTTTACTTGTAGTATTGTTACCAGATTAAATTACGAACTTTACAAGTATGTCAGTGGTACACGCTGATGTTACATGTAGAGGTCAACAATCTATATGCTGATGAAAAGAAAAAATACATTAAAAATTTTTGTTTATAGGTCATTCGGAATAAAGTGAGCACTAAAGATTTAACCTTTGAAAAAAATCACTAGCCGTTACTGCATTTTAGTCAACATTAACAATAGTTACATTATTGTTTGCATGGTTGGTAGCGAATAATTGCATGTAGTTCCGTGTATTTTCTTATATGAATACAGCATTAGTGAAAGAACATTAAATGCAGTCGATCATTATTTATACCATATACTTTAAAATATGTATTTATGATCTTATTGACATACCTACTGACTGTGTAGTTTGACTTGATTAGCGCCATCACAAAGTGATGCAACCACCCGCTGAATTCAAAACTGTCGTTGACACATTGCCGCTTACGCTCGCGCCACAGACGTAGTTCAAAATCCCACTGTCAGGTGGCACCAGAGTTAGGATTTCGCCGCTTCGCTCTCTTCAAAGCGAGTTGAGTCATGAGTGTGTTTGTCCGTTGTGTAATAAATATGGAGTTCTGATGAACACATTCCAAAGTATTAGAAGTAACTGTTTATGAATATTATTGCTAAATGATGTGAAGTCATAAGTAATCTGTAATCTGTTATGTTTTACGATCGCTAGCATGAGCGTATGGAATTAGAAATATAATTTGTTTTGTTTCACACATTAAGAAAATACGTTATGTATTGATTTTGTAAGTTTCGTCGTCGTAGTTCATGGCAGTATGCTGAACGGAACTTGAATTCTTTAATTGCTTGTGTCGTGTGTGTTTATAGCGGCTGTTTTGAATTACAAATTAATATAATACGTATGAATTTACGAGATAAGTAACGGCAGCAGTGTGTGTCGTAACCAATTAGAATCCGTGAAGAGTAAACAGTAACATAAAACGTTAACTAACAGGTATTTATAACTAAGATTACTATTGAGTATAGCATACATACAACGCTCGTGCATTTAATGAGTAGATATTATAGATAACATACATCGCAGCAGTGTAATGTAAATTTCAACACTGTACAAGCCTATGTAAATAAAAGCACGTAGTAATGTTTATGTTTACAAGCAGTGGAATGATATAAACTGGCGGAAAATATAAATTAATCAGGGCTTTTTTTAGTGCTCACTTTATCCCGAATCACCTAAACCTCCATGTTTCTTCGGAATACTAGGCGCGTACGATTTAAGCGGCTTCGCGATCTGGAATATTTAACGCAAACTGAATGGTAATGAAAGTTCCAGCAAAGTTATTGTGGTCTTATGGACAATATAAATTATTTTTTATTTATATGGCGGTTCAAATTGGTTTGTTAAACTGAATCAATAAACATAGCATATAGTAGCATCAGAATGGTCTGTCAGGTAGCTTAGCGGAAACGAATGCATGAACAGATAGCAAAAGGTAATAAAACTTATTCACTTAATAACGACATTCCAAATTTTTTAAATTATGTCGTTTCAACGTGAATTTCTTTCGGTCGTAAAAATTCCTTTCGTTAAAAAATCGTTTCTTAATTCAATTATAAGAAAGTGGAATGTTTTTCTTTTTGTAGTTAACCTGTAATAAGAAAAACGACATATATTAATAAATCACGCGCAAAATATTCGACAAGCCTAATAATACTCTGTTATTTACTATTATGATCTTTGAACGATTATTTCAATGGGTAAGCATTATAAACTGAACAGTTTTTGTGGACATCGACAGCAATTATGTTCTTGTCATGAATTCACGATTACAGTGGCGTGAACATGTCTGGTTTTTAATTTAAAAACAAATATTTGCCTGATTTTTAAAAGCGACGTATATTTTTTTTAATAAATATAGGCCTAACTGAATAGTCGCCCGTAACTCACCTACCTTATAAAGTGTCCAAAGTCACCCCGCTTACGATTCCCTATGTGAAAGTGAAAATTATATAAGTTAGGCGCTATAAAATATGACGAATATTGACTGGAACTCACGGCCTCAGGATGTAAAATACGCTTTAGCAACCAGTCTGTTGAATCACTTGATAAGGCGTGCTAAAACTAAATGTAATGTGCAATACTGTAGGCATGGATCGTAACCAATTTTTAACGCTATATTTACGGTGTTATTTTACGCATTATGGTATTAGGAGAATATTTCCTTATCTAACCACATTTTCATATCGTTGAAACCATATCGTTAACCATTCCTAATAAACTTCTCTTTCGCTTTCCGCATATAATATTGTTACATAGTTCATGCATTTAAAAACTAACACTTAGAAATCTTAACAGAATTCTGTTTACAATCGATTATACAATTAACATTATTCAGTACTAAAATCTGTGAAAACACGTATAAAATTGCATTATTCTTGATAGAATTACCTATGTATAAATTAATAATGTGAATATCTAAACTGAATTTCATGAAACGTATAGTAAGAAAAACATTCATTTGAATTCGTTATTACGTTTTAAAGTTCAAACTCTGTAACGCATAGAGCACGGCTGTAGAAGGACAGGTCTGGACACTCGCCTGGCCGTCTTGTTGTTTGGCTGCAGTTTACTAAGTTCACTATAATGCTATACGTCTTTGGCGCTGCAATCAGGGCGGTCGAGCTCAAACTCCGCCCACTTCTCTCCCACTAAGATAAACAGTTTATTAAAACGTATTTTTTACATCAATTTATTATATACTTCCTTCGCTCTTAATCCTAAAGCATGGCTCCAGCAATCTTTATTAAAAGGAGGTGTAAAATTCCTTGTATCAAAAGCCATTGCCTGTATACATACTGTATGCTGAGGGTTGTTGTTTGTGTACAGGGAAGTCAGGCACGTCCGTGGTCGCAGTCAAGACTCTCAAGGAGAACGCCTCAGAGAAGGAGAGGGCAGACCTTCTACAGGAGCTCCAAGTCATGAAGATGCTGGAGCCTCATCCCAACGTCGTGCGTTTCTTGGGCTGTTGCACCGAGAAAGGTGAGTACATCCGCAAACAACACGCACTTATCCTGCCATCAGCCTCTCATGCGTCTTTGTTCGTAAGCTCGACTGCTGTTACGTAGAACTCTTCCAAGCTACAGAAGCTTATGGATGAGGAAACAAACTCCGAGCTTATTATACCTTCAATTGTTCACTAAAGTCTGTTCGCTTTAAGCTGAGTGCTCCCCAAAACTTTACAATATCAAATACTGTTCGTTTTTGGGGCTCAGTATGTTTAGATTTGAGAATGGTGAAACGTTTAGCCTACACGGGTTTTAAGTTTCAGGAAAGTAATTTAAGTTGAAATATTTAAGATGTTTGCAAAATGGCTGAAATAAAATTTCAAGCAATGTTTACTTTATCGTAAACAGTCTATAGTAAAGCTAACAAAATGAATCTACTGTAGTATATTTAGGCATGCATGCATGTGTATATATGTATGTATGTGTATATATATATATATATATATATATATATATATATATATATATGAATATATACACAAAACTATTTTTTTTACTATATTAGTGTTTCATGTTAGTAAATGATGGATGGCCACCCTACGCCACATTGAGAGAAGTCTTCGTGTCCTGCTTTTCTTATCTACCAGAGGCAATAATAATTTCATAAATAGTACCGCTTTAATGAGCAGATAAATAAAGTCAGGCAGTTGTTTTTTAGCCTACTTTCCGAAGGAAAAAAGTAGCCTTATGAGATCATCTTGCTGTCTCTGTGGGATAGTGTGTGTCTGTGTGTGTGTGTATCCGCGTGTGTGTCCCCCAAAAAATTTCAACCAGTAAACCGAATTTCTTCAAACTTTGTGCATGTATAGTACTTTTTAATATTACTTAACTTTTATGTATTTCGTTTACGCCATGTGCATGTTTTCAAAATCGTCGCCGTTTTAACATTTTTCGATCACATACCTAAGGAACAATAATTCATAGTTTAATCAAGTTTAATACAATACTACACACAGAGCTGACTTGACTATTATGTATTTTGTTTATTATGTGTGTATATTTTATAAATGGCGGCCATTTACGTATTTTGAGCATAGTATCATACATCTTAGGAAATATTTTTCAGAACTTCACCACACTTGGTACAAAGCTGAGTCGAATAGTGTGTTTCTTGTTCATCTAGAGTTCATATTTTCAATATGGCGTCTATTTATAATTATATTTTTAGCACAGTAACAGATGCCTTAGTATATATATTTCAGAATCTCTCAAAACTTAATACACATGTGTTCCATACAAAACTGAGTTGAACATTGTGTATTTTGTTCATCCGTTGTTTATATCTTGAAAATGGCGGCCATTTTTATATTTTTAGCGTAGTATAACATACCTTAGGTAATATTTGTCAGATCTTCACTAAAATAGGTATACGTATACTAATTACAAATCCTACGTCACTTTTGTGAATTTCGTACATCCTGTGTTCATATTTTGGAAATGGCGGCAGTTTTCATATTATTAGCACAGTATTTCTTATCTCAGGAAGTATTTATTCAGCATTTCATCATACTTAGTGCACATATACTGCATTCAAACCTGACTTGAATTTTAAGCCAATTTATTAAATTGGTTCAACGAATATTACTTATCAAGCTCACTTAAAGTTAGTATATTTTGTGTATCATACGACTAATACTTTTTATAATGTACTATTCCTTAATTACGTAAACGGTTTTGACTTTCAGGGTTATTTGCACCAACTTTGAGGAAAGTTGTCTTATTAGTTATGCTAATAACTTCTTGCTGTTTATTGTAGCTGTTTTTTTCTGTGTGACATAAACGGTGAGAATATAATTTTATTTGTGTAAATTTTGGCGTAATGTAAAACGAATGTTACGTTGTTTCCGTTTTATAAATCGTATTCGTATGTGTTAGGCAGGGCAGTCTGAAGGTGTTTTTGCATTTTGAGTGGCTCCAAAAACATGTTTTAATGGCGCGGTCTACCGCAATTTTCGTCATCATGTTTATATTTTTCATTTGTAGCAGATTTTTTTTTTCGCGTAATAGCTTGTTGCATGTTTATGTTTTAAGAACTACACTAAAACCAACTGTCATACCAAAATGAAAAAAATTCACAATGCATAAAGCCGTTGCAGACTACAATGTCACGAGCATAAAAACAAAGAATATATATATTTTTTGTAATTAAAGAAAAAATTTTAAATTTATAACAAATATTTAAAAAATACTATAATTTTTTTAAATATACAAAAACATTTTATGTTGTTGTTTAACATAGCTAAATTTGTAGCTTGCGATATCGTTATTCACTGTGAATTTTTTCAGTTTGGTAAGTAAGTTGGTTTTGGTGTCGTCCGTAAAACGGAAACATGCTCATTTAGGCTTTAACGAGCCATTACGCAAAAACAATGCGAGGTAAAAAAAAAATTATAAGTGGAAAATTTGGTCACATTTGGTGTCTAGAACAAGAAAAAAAATATCCGGTATAATAATAAAAACATGGAGATGAAAATTGCGGTAGACCGCGCCCTTACCAAGCGATGGTTCATATTTAAATAATTCGAGCAGAATCTTACTTGTGTTTTCCTTTAATATTAAACATGTTGAAAATAAACAAAACGAAACACGCTTAACACGTTATATCACAGTTATAAGCAAGACGATGACTTCTCTAGTGGTGTTCTTATGCTGGCTGTGTACAAGCTTATACTGATACAATTATATTAAAATGCCGTATAACATTCGTGAGTAACGCCTGCTTAGTAGAAGCATTCATACACACGTTGCATTTCCATTTAAGGTCATTCCTTAATTTCTGAAGTTAATTTGTCTCTCTGATTCTTTCTAGGATTCTTCCTTGGCGGAAATGAGTGTTTGAACAGACCATTTTTAGATATACACTTCTTGGCGTAGTATCTTAAATGCATATTGTCACGTAAACCTCACTAGTATTGATCCATGGAAATAAATGGTAAACATTGAATGTCTGAGACAGGCGCGCTGTCGGCGAGAAGACGGGACGCCAGTTCTGTCTTCCACGTAGGGACCAGGACGAAACGTGATTATCAAGCCTTGGTCACCTTTAATGCTTATTGGTCTTGAACGCGCAAACTATGTCCAGCCATTTGGCCACCACAAACATTATTGGTTATTGGTTCAGTGATGTAGAACACAGTAAAATAACGTCTACTATTACAAAAATATCCTTTGGGAACTAATATCCAAAAATAAGGTTTGTAAGTTTACATGAATATTGTAAGCTTTACAGGAGGGGGTTTTCGATGTACAAATATGTCAGTATATTTCGTATATTTTTGTATGTTCACAATTAATAATTGCATGTTTATAAATAAATTCTTTAATATTTTACAACAATTTTTGAAGTGTCATACGCATTTTTTTTGGTAGCCTAACCAGTTTCCAAAAAGATTTCTCGTAAAAGCACGAAATATTTTGGAAAATGTGACATACCGTTGGAGTTTATTTTGTTTCAAATCAAACACACTGCTCATTAAAATATATCACATTAGTCCCCACAGGTATTGGGAAAATTTAGACCACTTTTAACGACCTGCAACATGTGCTGTAGTGCCCAGTAAGATGCATATTTTGATATTAGTTTACAAGCTTTTACTTGTAAAAGTTCGAAATTTTTTTTTTTTCCATGTGTAGTCAAACATCGCCTTTTCAATGTAGTAGTTTAGACGTCAAGCATCAATAAACACAGACACCGGCGCGAGATTAAAAAAAAAAAAAAAAAAAAAAAACTCTCCTCCACAAGCGCTTACAATTATTCAGATTATGTGCATATGAACATTATACTAGAGAATGTTTTCCAAAGTAGACACTAAAAGATACCACAGATATTATATTGAAGTATTTCTCGTAACGTACTATGGCTATGGGATAATTATGTGGACTACAACTATTCTTATAGGTCATTCGGAATAAAGTGAGCACTAAAGTTTTAACCATTAAAAAAAAAAAAAAAAAAACTAGCCGTTACTGCATATTAGTCAACATTTACAATAGTTACATTATTGATTGTATGGTTGGTATCGATTCATTGCAAGGAGTTCCGTGTATTTTCTTATCTGTATACAGCATTAGTGAAAGAATATCAAATGCAATCGGCCTCTCTGTATACCACATACCTTAAAATATTGATTTATGATCTTATTGACATGCCTACGGACTGTGTAGTTTGACTTGATTAGCGCCATCACAAAGTGATGCAACCGCCCGCTGAATTCAAAACTGTCGTCGTCACATTGCCACTAACGCTCACGCCACAGACGTAGTTCAAAATTCCACTGACAGGTGGCACCAGAGTTAGGTTTTCGCCGCTTCGCTCTCTTCAAAGCGAGTTGAGTAATGAGTGTGTTTGTCCGTTGTGTAATAAATATGGGTTTCTGATGAACACGTTCAAAAGTATTAGAAGTAACTGCATATAAATATCATTGCTAAATGATGTGAAGTCATTAGTAATCTGTAATCTGCCATGTTTTACGATCGCTAGCATAAGCATATGGAATTAATAATAGCAATTTTTTTTCTGTTTCACACGTTACGGAAATACGTTATTTATTGTTTTTCTTAATTGCGTCATCGTTCATGGCAGTATGTTTAACGGATCTAGAATTCTTAAATTGTGTGTGTCGTTTTGTGTTTATAGTGACGGTTTTAAATTACAAATTAATATACTACTCACCGATTTACGAGAATTTGTAACGGCAGTGGTGCATGTCGAATTAATTTGAGTCGATGCAGTGAAAACAGTGTTATAAAACGTTAACTGGCAGGTATTTATAACTAAGGTTAGTACACAGTGTAGCATGTATTCAGCACCCGTGCATTTAATTAGTAGATATTGAAGATAATATTTATCGGAGCAGTATAATGTAATTGTAAACATTGTACAAACCTATGTAAATAAAAGCACGTGGCAATATTTATATTTACATTCGGCGGAAATATATAAACTGGCAGAAAATATAAATTAATCAGGGTTTTTTGGGTGCTCACTTTATCCCGAATCACCTATGTATGAATGTAAGCTTTAAAATAGATAACAAAACTGTATGTGACAGTCGAGTTCGTATACAGGTACAAGTTTTATTTATTACTGTGTTCGTCATTGCCAATCGTTGCGAAACCCAGAAATAACTGATAATGACGAATTATTATCATTTAACTGATCTATATATTCCGGTACTGCAGATGAACACTGACAGAACGTCAGTAATTTCAGCACTCATCAGCAGTAATGGAAAGCGGCGAGAATTTGTGAGCGTACGTCACCAATTTGAGTGATATCTCACCCAACAGCTATATAGCGCCGCAGTCGAGAAGATATATTTTAAAACCTGCCACAAATTATAAGCGCTGTTGTAATAGAGGAGAGTATATTCACAGTATATTGCTCAAGGAAGAGTAAATTACATTTGACAGCATAGCCTCAGTGTCCCAGTGCCCAAGGATAAGGAATTTTTAATTTAAGTGGGCCAGAAAATTTGCAACATTGTTTCGTTGAACACACAGTTTAACAAACCTATTTGCTAAAAATGTGTTAGACACTTGGTTTGCTAAGAAAATTACAATGTATGTATTTTAGTTGGCTTTATTATTCTCTTTCAACGGAAACCACGAGAGACCAGCACCGTTTCTAGTCTCGCTACAGTTGTTTATATGTCCGGTAGGCCTATTCTCTTTCAATTAATTTGCTGATAAATAGGGAGTTCTAATTTCCGCGGCAACCGCAGTAGTCGAATGGTCAGACAGCTCCTCGTTTCCCCCCCTCCCCCCTTTTTCACAAGGCGATTCGGGTTCGATTCCCGGCGGGGTCGGTCTCCGGATTTTCGCATGTGGGAATCGTGCCGGACGATGCCGTCGATTGGCGGGTTTCCTCGGGGATCTCCTGCCCCTTCATTCCGGCGTTGTTCCATACTCAGTTCATGTCACCCCCACCAGCACTTATGACTTCGATGTTGAGCGCTGACATAAATCTCTCATTCACTCTGATTTTGCACCAGCTTTTTCCAAAGCCTTACGTACGCATTTGCAGCAATGCTTCATGTTATTGGCAGAGTGATGCTTCATGTTATTGGCAGAGTGTCTCTCATTTGACTTTGCCAACCAGGACAAGGTTACTGCAGTACCACACGTCTGTGATCTGCGGTTATATTCCCAAGACCTTTACGGTCGAAAACATCTTATCACTGTCTATGAAGCTGAGGTACAGGTGTGAATGTAAGCAGGGTCGTGTCTATAAAGGGGATAGGGGGCAAAAGGGTTATTAGGGGGCCTCACTATTTAAGTTAAAAAATACACGATGTATCATATAATTTGAAATTAAAGGGGTTTTTGAGCTCCCATTAAGCCACACTGGTCGCTGTGAAATAAACATTTTAAGTGTAAAGTGCATGTAAAGACAACGACTTTGATACTCATAATTGCCAGGGTCGGAGTTATGACAATACAGCTAACATGCCAGGAAAATATGGGGCCCTACAAGTGCATAATATCACTGAATCTAATAAAGGATGAGGGCCTTAGATTTATGCTGCTCCGGGCCTCACATTCTCATAAAGTGGCCTTGAATGTAAGTCACTGAAACAAGTTGGCGTGAAAATCAAGGGTCCTTAACTATCCAACCTGAGTGATACATGTGCTACGCTGCTACCCCGTAGAGAATACCCGCATAAATAACTCGCAATTCCGGGCGAGAATTCCTTGTTTGCTAGGCGCTGCTTCACAAACCGAGTGAAGCTATCAACCGTTAACCATGTTAGTGATATTTCATTTGGTCTCGGGCGAACCACGGAGAGAATTTTTTGAAGCATCATTTAAATCCCACCGGCTCGGCTCTTTCCGATGTCTATAACCCCGCCAGCCGTCTTTATATAAACAACAGGCTTTCTCGCGTGTGTATTTCTTTTGTTATTCTGTACAGAAAATAAATACCGTATTGTTTGCTGCTGTCACAACCAGCTATAGAGTTGAACTCGAGCGGCTTGGGGCAGAACCAGAGGCACGGCACCGCACAAATACGTTATTGAGTATACAATTTACTGCTGCTGTAGAAAAAAAAAACATATTTTGTCGGGCGAAATCGATTGAATTACTTTCATTCGGTAAATATACGTTTTAATATACCAGCTTCAGGTAATATTGTGACTATAACGGAATTGGTAAAATATTGTTTTTAAATTAGAAATATTTTCTCGCTTAATGCGTATATAACTACTTCTGGCTGATAGCAAAGGCATTTGTATAATGTTAGTTAAAGTGCTGTAATAGTATTATGTTTGTTATTTCACTGAAAATTTTCTTAGGATTTACTGTTGGAAAATTCAACATGGGGGTTAAGATCTTAAGGTTTTTTTTTATATTTGTGCCAAACTCTGTTCAACTTTTACACATAAGAAAACATGTTATTTCCCCAAATAAAAAAAATAGGCCCCTAGTTTTTGCACAATCATTTATCAAAATCACAAATTGGCCATTGTGGTGCAGCCAAAATAAAAAAAAGGTAATTAACTAGTGAAGTCAAAATTACATGAATTGGAAGTCAGTGTATTAGTGCATTTTACAACATGCTTAACAAAAATCAGTTTTACAATTTTCAGTAATAGCCAAAAGTAAAAGTTATGAAACATATACTCATTTTAATTAATTTTTTAAAAATACAAAAATGTATCCCATTGTGTTAAAAAAAAGTGTCTTGAAGTAGATAATATCGTTTAGTATCAATATGATTTATCTTGTTTCTGTAAGTAAATTTTGTTTTTAATTGTCGCTACGCCGCAACTGACATTTTGTTACATTGATAGGTGATTATGCTAAAACTTTAGGAGCTATACATATATTTTTTTTATTTGGGGAAACTACGTGTTGTCTGATGTGTAAAAGTTGAACAAGGTTTGGCGTAAATATAAAATAACGAATTTTTACAGATCCAATGTCCTTATGGTGGTTGTTTATCGGACAGCCGCGGCGTGATTTAAATAAAATTTCTTTGACGAAACTATAAAGTGTGTTCTAAATCTACGAATAAGAGAAAAATTTTATAGTCTTTCAAAACATAACGCAGGTTACAAGTACTATTTTGATGCAGTAAGAAATATGCAGAAACGCACGTTTTCGAACCTTTATTCATAGCACAAGCAGCTGAAAACACTCCGGGGTCTATTCAGTTCCTGTGACTGGAGGTGCAAGTGAAGTCTCGCTTTGTTTTCCCTATACCTGCGCTGCTCTGCATCGATGCAAACAGCAGGCAGTGATATTTTATCAGAGGCCTGGTGTGCAATTAACTCTACTTTGTATGGACTCGCATTCAGGAGGAGCAGGGTGAAATTCGCAGTATAACCCATCGTGTTTTGTGTTTTGCATGGTTTTCCGAAATAAGAGGAGGTAAAGAAAGCATTGTTCCTTAACTAAAGCCATGTCTGTTCCCTCTCCCAGTTATTGTCATTGTATCAATTTTTGTGATACCATCTCTAATGACTCCGCGCTGTGTACGAGAAGTAAAACCCACTTACATTACCCTTCCGTTGTAATTTATGTTATATCAGATTCAACGGAATTTTTTTCAAAAGACTCAATAACAAAAATGTTTAGTGTTGTGTGTCGTGCAGTGGAATTTTTTTGTTTAAAAATTGACGGTGAAAATACCCGTTTCAATTCCTTTAGTTTCTACGAAATGAGTATTAGAAAAAAATTCAGCACGCGAAACTACTATTCCAACGAAGACGAAAAGTATCTTACGTGATATTCGTACGCGAAGAAAATTCAATAAATGTTTCACGATTGGGGAATGGCAGCTGTGTCACCTATTTTGTTAAAGATATCAATTATAAATTAATAAACTAAGCTTACGACGAAATATCAATAAACGTTGCGTTTTACGATTAGTGCGAATTTACGGACTTTATTGGTACCAGGAGTTATTTTGCTTTTATTATATGTTGGGAGATGATTATCACCGTAAATTTTGAATTAGCTTAATTTGTCCATACTTACCCTTTCATACTTCAAATACAATGTGCGTAGTGGAAGATACTGTATTTATCTAAGTCCCTATTGCAATATTTTCAAGCGAATCTTGCCGAATTCGGAATCAGGAAGAAATTAAGAAAAATTCAGCACGAATAAGGACACAGGCTCTTAAACGACTAAATCGAATTCACACAATTTGGTTGATGGGACAGTCGGAGCCCTTGTAGGTCGAGTTGAAAAAGATTTTGGTTGCCTAAAGCCTGGGTTACACCAGAGTGAATACGAGGGAACCGAACGTTCACTGGTGTTCGCCGTGGTTCGCTAGAACACCGGAGAACGGTTGCAGTCATGCCAGAGTGAACAAATACGAATCGTATGTGTTGACAACATCGTTTGCTTGTGGGACATGTACACACAACTAATATTCATGGACGAGTGCAGTGCGGAGGATGATAGTGAATAGAAACAATGCAAGTAAAGTAAAACGAAAGAAACAACTTTAAAACTCTGTAGATAGCAGTAGTGGTGATACAGAGGGCCAGACTGCAGTCACTCCGATGTGGTCACACTGAAGCGAGCACCGAACTCGAGTGAGCGCGAATTTTGCTTTGATCATTCGCTGCAAAACCGACAATGGATGGAGCAGGCACGAACGCGAACATTCGGCTACCGAGCACTGCCGAACACGGCCGATTAGGGTTCGCTACCTCACGAGGTGCTGGTCACACCAAACTGAATTTCGCATTCAGTACTTCTTGTTCACTCGTGTTCGCTTTGGTGTAACCCAGGCTTAAATGTGCGATATTGTACACGGCAGATCTTCTATGTATTTAGTGTTTCCTCAGCTGTGTAACGGCTTGATTCCGCCCCGTCGAATGGTAGTAGACCTATGAGCCCAGACCTCAGAGTCGGTTGCACCACAGCAACAGACTAAATAGTGATGTAGACGTGAAATGACACGACAGACGAACTTTGCCGCTTATTGGTTGTCTGAGAGTGGTAAAACGTGTATATATTCCATGGGGGAAGTGGAACTGGACAATGGTTATACACAACCCTGAATATATGTCGAACCATTAATGACAGGTGCAGATACACCAACCAGCCAGTAGCGGGCAAGAGGCGAGTAACTTATTCTTTAACATAAACAATAAATATTGTATTTTCTACGTGTGAAACAGGAAAAAAAATGATGTTTCTAATTCCGGGTACTCAGGCTGGCAATTACAGATTTCCAGTTACTTCACAACATTTGGCAATGATATTAATAAACAGTCACTTCTAATACTTTTGAATGTGTTTATCAGAAACCCATATTTATTACGCAAATGACAAACACATTCAATGACTCAAATCGCTTCCAAGCGAAGCGGTGAAAACCTAGCTTTTATGCCACCTGTCGGTTGTATTTTGAACTACGTCTGTGGCTCGAGCGCTAGAGACAATGTGTCAGCGATAGTTGAAGTTCAGCAGCTAGGTTGCGTCACTTTGTGCTGGCACTAATTAAGTCAAATTTACACAGCCGTTAGGTATGTCAAAAAGATCATAAATTATTATTTTAAAGTATCTTAAATACAAAGAGGTCGATTGCGTTTGATGTTCTTTCAGTAATGCTGTATTCAAATAAGAAAATACACGAAACTACATGCGGTAATTCGCTGCCAACCATAAAAACATTAATGTATCTATTGTTAATGTTGACTTATGTGCAGTAAAGGCTAGTAATTTTTTTCAAACGTTAAATCTTTAGTGCTCACAGCAAATTAATAACTATTGGTTGTATCTTGCACGAACCTTAAAACCCGTGCTTCGAGTGTACAGCCAATACTGCTACACTTCGTTGCTACTGGCCGAGGTTGTTAATACCAGCTCCGTGTCTGTTTGGCCCCTACATGTTACGGCAGGTTACCCATTGGCCCGGCTGCCGGCTAGCAGGGCAGTTACCTTACGCTGATTGGCGGTAGGCATTTCCGTCATGTGCTGGCCAACGAAGCCATTTTGCTGGCGTGTGCGACTGGATTTGCCGTCCAATGAGCTGTATTCCATAATATTCTGTACCACGGTGAAGCACCACACCCCGCCCGTAGCAGTGCAGAAATTGGTCGTCCTACCTGTCGTTCGATCTGAAAGCTTCGACAGCGATACGCGCTGTTTCCTGTCGACGCTTGATCGCCGCCCTTGATGACGTCCGCTAACGTCGTTGTCGACCGTCGCGTGTGTGTGTGTGTGTGTTAGCAAGGATAGGCTCCGTGCTGGCTCGCAGCGGCGCAGGGGTGGTTATTTCGCGCTCCGTATAATCCCCTAGCAATGCCTCGCGGCACACCCTCTTCCTCCTCTTCATCATGAAGCTCGTCTACAACACCGGCAAGCCCGCTAAAAAAAATTCCTCCGAGCGGCACGAGAACCAACACTCTCTTGCTATTAGCGGAAGTATCTGAAAACAGCAGCAGATAAACAAAAAACTCTCTCTTTCTCTCTCTCTCTCTCTCTCTCTCTCTCTCTCTCTCTCTCTGTATGTGCTAACTCAACGTTCGCTATAATATTTATTCTTTATTCTTTATAAGTTGCCTATATTCACAACATCAAGATTTTAAGCTTACGAATCTCGTTGCGTACGAACTAAGATCTCTTTAACAGGAGTTATTCTTTCGTTTAAAATTTACTCTATAGGCTTATTAAGTTTAAATGCTGTATTAAAATTTGGTATGTAAGCTACTTATATTTTTAAGTAAAATGCGGTTATGTTATGCTCCTTATAATGTTGGCAGCGTGACATACTAAATAGTTTCGTATGCTAACTTCTTACTGAAAGTGTAAAAAATTTAGTTAATTATCACTCAGCTCAATACATTTTGGTTGTGTTGACCATATGAGTACGAAATGTTTAAATATTAATAATTAAATTATAATAATCGCAGAACTTATCCTCCTTGACAATGGCTACAAAGGCGCAAGAATGCGTGTAGATAAAAAAAAAAAAAAAAAAAAAAAACAAGATAGTTTTGAAAGTGCTCAGATAACCTCAAACTGACTGTTTAATTGCAAGCTATCCGTGGACTTCTTTACAGTATTTCTAGTTATTAGCACATTACGTTAGTATACAGGATGTTACAAATGGTAGAGCTAATCAGGAATTCCATCCGGAGGAGGGTAGATGCATGTATCCTCGCTCACGGAAGTCATTTTGAACATTTCATTTAAGAACGTGTGTTACGTAATGCTGGTACTGTCTGTTTCTGTGTGCTCCCAGTCCATAATTTCATTTGAGTTGAAGAGACGCAATGCAGTCACAATTACCTTCCGTCACGTCGTCCACCTGGTGGTGATCCTAGGAAGTAACGTACATTCTAACAAACATTCCATTGGGTAATTGGAACAGTGTCTGTACGAAATGTTTTTTACGAAGACGTTTAACGAGGTGTAAGGAATTGAGCTCTACCATGGTAACTTAGCGTTTCTGGACATACATGTCCATATCACATATTTTCTTTCTTTGTGTGTGTGGAATGTTTCTTGAAAGTTTTGCCATACTTTTTGTAACAGCCTGTATAAACTGTAGGTGATTTTAAGGTTGAATTTAATGTTATCTTGTCTGACTGATTTACAAGTTATCAGTGTAGATTCGAGGATATTCTATAGGTTTCGAATTATTCAAGTGTGTTCCAAAAACATTTAAAAAATATATTTTAATGATCGCTAGCATACGAATGATTAGTGTGTACAAAATTTTGCAAAATTTCGTGTCAATAATTTGTGTAAGTAATGCTCTCGTCTAGAGCAACAAACGTGTTGAGAGGATTTGTGCACGGAAAACTAAACAAGAAGTTAACCGCATAAGTAATGAGCTTACTTTCCTCAGTATTGAGGCAAATTTACCCAGTAAGTTATAAATATACTGTTAAAAGTGTCGTTTTAACAGAGTGTATACTTTGATATGTAATGATTGAATTGTTCACGGAATGTAACCATTTTATTTATTGGTATGTTATCTTCCAAAATTGCGGAACTTAATCAATAAACACTACCAAAATAAGGTATTTATTTTAATAAGACAAACAAGCCTAAAAAATTATGTTTAAACTAGTCATTATAACCGAAAATATGACGTAACCCATGCAGTGCTCTCATTGAAAATGTCAGCCAGATCTACGCATGTACTGTACATAAAATATTATTTCAGAAATCAAAGCTTTTATGGTTAAGTCTAGAAGTATTAAAGTTAGTTAAATATTGTATCTAAGATCAACCAAAATAACACATACACTGTCGTGCTGATTTTCAAAATGGCCGATCTACAACATAAACTCTGCTTAAATCACAGCTTTTCTGATAAACTGTCAAATATAAGTTTAGTTATTATTGGTCTCGTAAAACCAGAAATTTGACACGACAATTTTATATATTCATATTGTAACATCTTCTAAAATTGTTGCCCGACAGCAATGTATCCCATTAAAATCAATGTTTCGCCGGAAAATGGTCAAAATACGGAATACTTAGTTCTCAAAATGTAACTGAACGAACATTATTCGTATCATGCTATTTCATATCTCACAAAATGGCATATCTAATGTTATCCATTTTCCTACGAACCTACATTCCGGCGCCGCTTCATGCTTATATCATAGTCCCCCCTCCCTCCTTAGCGCTGAAAACCTCGCTATAATGTGTTATGTGCTGACCAAAATTTCTTCACTCATTCTCTGAAACGATGAGTTGATGACGTATCAAAATACAACATTAGGTTTGACTCGGAAAGAATGGTTCTCGATATATTAACGTGCTTAAAATTTAAAAATCACTGCAATAATAAAACTAGATTAAAGTATTAAGAAAACACATTTAGGTAATGACTGGTACCTATCTATACAGTACCTAGGCTACTTAAAGTAGCTACTGTATAGATAGGTGCCAAGTTTAATTAAAATCTGTGTTCGGGTTCTAAAGGCATTGGTGGAGAATACATAGGCAGACATACAATGTTCATTTTAATTACAGGTGCATGATCTCACAAGCCTAACTTTTCAAATAGGAATGTAGGTTTAGTGTTTCATAAAGCTGTGACTAGGTAAAGCTTACCAGGTAATTAGATAGTATACTGTGAACTTGTCGCGTGGATGATATCCGCCCTCAGTAAGCAGCATCATAAGGTATTTAATTTTACACGGTTGTGTAATACCTACAGTTTATTTGGTTTTTGAAACTACTATCGTATTTGGGCCATTCTTGTATAAAACGAATTTAACGAAATAACGACGTTGATTATGTTTATCAGTTAAGCCAACTAAATAGCGCTAAAATCTTTGACGATGTTGTACACGTATCTCCCACATAAAATACTGCTATACTTAAATTACAAATACTCTTGGAACGCGAATTCAAGTCATATTGCTTTAAAATATTGTGTGTTCAGTGATTATGACCAACGGGGCGGATCAGCTTAAAAAATAGTGGAGAAAAATGTCAAGTAAATGCTTTCAAAGCATTCAAATATAGTAACGAATCGTTGATAACTCTCCGATTACAAAATACTGAAATTGTGTACCACTTTCAATTTAATATTTCCGGTGAATCAATTTCATTCAACTAAATAGGAAACAAAATATGTATTCAAAAGTGTTAAAGGATCAAATATGGCGGCGCGTGTTAACACAGCGCACATTCTAGCAGCGAGAAAGTACTGATACACTCTAGCAGCGTATAGGCCAACTACGACCGTTACTGCTCTGATTCGCGGCTGCAGAAGTAGGTGAACTCAAGTAACGTTAATTCTACTACAGGTTAGAAAGATCAATGCTATAAGTTTGGCACAGGGAAAATTCTGCAACTTGAGCGCTGGTATCGCTAATGCACCAAACTGACCAACCACAGAGCTTTCCTGAATTTTAAGTTTATTTAAGTTGACAATTTAAAAGGCGAAATTGGTTTCTTTTCACTTGAAAATTAAATTAAATCAAATCACAAATATAATTTCCAAGTTCATTAAAATTTAATTTTAATACGCTTTCGTATTTATCTGGTCTCTTAGCGATCGAAGCGAAACTAGTGGCATGAAATTTTCCCTGTGCCAAGCTCTCCCATAAGAAAACGTATTTTCTTGCTAACCTGTAGTAGAATTAACCTTAACTCAAGGTATAACATTATTACATTGAAATATTGGAAAGTACAGCTTTTTAGCATTGTTAAAGCGCAAGACGTTTTATCAACGGCGTGAACTGGTAACACTAGCAAAATTCTCATTTTTATCTCTCTATTTTCTATGAGGGTTTTATACATTTACGGACTAAATTTCTCTTAGGCTAATAGTATTAGAATGTGTTTATAAATGTTTTAAGTTTTAACTTATCAAAATAAAAACTAAAATAGCATAACTATAGTCTAAAATCATGACTACATTTCAATTTATAAATAACAACATATAAAACTAAAACTACCCATAGAGTAATGTGCTACTGTAGAAGGAACAGCGCTCATAACGGCGTGAACTGGAATTAAATAACACGTCCCATGCAAGTGGTGCAAGACCAATGCTGACTGTTTATCTCTGTGTGTTAACCAAATTGAAAGGTTCTATATTGTAGCCCATATCATGCAATTTCCTATACCAAGGTTCTTTTGTTTGAAAAAAATAGCATTACTCCTACCTCTGCTAAAGTACGCACTTCCCTACCTTCGCCTGCAATATGTCTGCGTTCAATTTTGTCATGCAAGAAAAGAGCAGCGTATCAGTCTAGTTCTTTTATAACGTCTTTGGGTTTTCTTCTGACTTTCCTATATTGCCTTTGTACAATATCTGTTAACGTATCGAGTATGCCATTAAAATATATAAGAGTCGTGTTCACCAGCCATGGCGTAACATTGTCATAACTGCGTTGAGTAACGAGTACTATATACAAATTTATTAGTGAAGGATATACATATATACATACGTACATAACACACATACGTACATAACACACATTGTACATAACATGCATACGTACATAACATACATACGTACATAATATACATTCGTACATACACACATACAGACAGACGTACAATCTCATACGCCTATGTTTCGTAAAGCAGAGTGGGCTAAACAATTGTTGAACTGCACAAGGTGGGTTTTAGAGTTACCTGCATTAAGTTCCGTGCACTGACGACAATGTTAGCAGTTATGAGGAGTTTGTTAGGACTTGACATGGTCACGCACACTTTTCAGAACGCATGTTCGTGTGAACTTGTTTTATGTCATATCATTATCATTGAGGTAGAAAACTAAAACTAAAGCTTTACGTAATTTCTTGAAGTACTTATATTACTGATTTGACCAATCAGCAGGGGGTTGATCTGTGGGGGAGGCAGGGGGGTAGAATGCCCCGGGTGTCGGATTAGAAGGGTGCTGCTGTCGGTGCCAAAAAAATTTTTACTTGGGAATGAAATAAAATGAGTGTAAAAAATAAACCGTATCTACCAATATTTAGCCGTTTACTAGTTTTGTAGTTTTATTAAACGTGTACAACATATAATGTTATAAATACAGTATTTATAATTAGAATGCACACGTAAAACACTGCGTATGGTAGCTAGTATGTACAGGTTTGATGTATTTCTACTAGAATTTATGCGGTTATTTACGAGACTGCAAAACAACGTACGCAAGATACGTATATTACTGCTGGGTTGATTGGTCTGTTGTAAAGATGTGGGGGAAGGGAAGGGGTGGGGGGAGCAAATCACAGTTCTTGTCCCTGGCGAAGGAAAGCCTGGAACTGTCCTTGCCAACGAGTAGCCTACAGTGAAACCATGTTTTGTATTGAAATGAAAAATGTTGATACAAACAAATGGTGTCACTCTAGGCAACTACTTATTGGTCAAATCGGTAATATAATTTAGGCTACATAAAGTCATTAACTAAAGCTTTTATTTTATGTCACTTTCATTGACAGTGATAGAACATAAAGCAAGTGCTCTGAAAATTTGCGTGAACTTCTAGATTCCTCACAAACTCCTCATAAACGTAGTTGCAACTACTTATATTGTTAGTTGACAGGACACGTAACTTTTTGCAGGCAACTATAGTGGCCACTCTATAAGGCACCTTGTGCTCTTCAACAATGTATCCGTTTTCCACGCACCGATCGTCTTAAGCGAACGCAGGCCGGAACATAACGTTACTGTAGGCCTACTTACTGGTCTCATGACTTACAGAGCTTGGCTCGAGTGCAGGATCGTGTTACGGAGAAATGCTACATCATACAGTGCCTACTGTCCCATTAAGAATGCGTGGTAGATAAATGAGCGCTGAAAACATCAATTCATTTCTACGCTTGCTTCGAAGCCAATACCGATAAAATACTCAATGACAATCCTAGAGAGTGGTATTTGCCAACTTTATGAGTAAAATATTTATCCAGAATTACTAACTCGTTGTGCGTGATCACTCGTCTGGTACGTACTTGCCTATAATAGTTACAATGATATTTTACAGCAACGTGATCCAGCAGCCAGCATGACGCGAACCCTATAGACGGTTCGGGATAAAGTGAGCACTAAAAAAAGCTCTGCTAAAGTTCTATTTCCAGAAAATTTGTATCTTTCCGCGCGCAAAGGCTAACGACAGGACATGTCTAACCTCTCTGGACACGTCACTTGATGTTTACGCGTGTAAGATAAATTGTGCAATCAGTATAAATAGATACAGTTTAATAAAAATAAGTTTATTAATTATATAAAATACAATTATGTCGATTTCGGTTGCTTTTTGTTTCTGTACTTTTGTATTTAAATGGGAAAATACACGGAACTGTATTGCGCAGTATCGCTACCAACCATACAAGCAGTAAGGCAACTATAGTTAACGTTGAATTATATGCAATAACGGCTAGTGATATTTTTCAATGGTTGAATTTGTAGTGCGCACTTTATCCCGAATGACCTATACTTCATACACTGTGAACTGAAGTGCAGATACGGTGTGTTCTCGGGCCTATGTCCATATAACATTTCGTGTTCCTGTGGATGAACCATTTCAACATACATATAATTTACCCGGTGTGTGGCATTACGGACCTGAGCAATTTCTATTGCGTCGCTGCCGACTTTACTAAGTGTGTGGCGTGTGTAACGTTGGAGCGAACACAGTTTGCCAGCTAGGTACATTTTTTAAATTTATTATTTATTTACTATGGTGAAAAATCCTGAAGAGTTAGTATATCTTAGCTATTTATTTACGTTTAAGGCACGGAAACGGGGAAGATGATAAGTCGAATATAACATGTCAGTCAAACACCTCACCGCCTCTAGGCGAGGAGGACTAAACTAGTGTGCAATGTTTTCATAGAAAGTGTTTTTCAACGGGACTTCAAGTGATGACCCAGTTATTTTATTTCTGGAAAGTACAAACATCAAAAAAGTATTGCAGCACCTCGGTTCCACGATCGGTTGAACACACTCTGAATGGTTCCTTGGAATGTTCCTAGATGTCAGTAAACCTGACCAAAGACGTAAACAACCATACATGAGCAGAGCCTATTAGACGGGAGGGCGTACGACAGCCGATCAGTTCCAGTTATTCCACCGATGTGATGCAGTACCTTTTTTATGTGTTTATGTAGTAAAGTCCAATGTATGTTTGTATGCGATTTTGCTTACGATTACGATTGATAGTTACTATGCTGCAGAAGTAAAAAAAAAATGTAAAATTTTAGCGCTTTTGAGGAGCTTGATAATCAAATTTTTAATAAGCGGACGACACTTTTGCGTTCATCGGAACACAGGTTAAAGTGTTTCTTCTTTTCGTAGATAAACGCATCGGAAACATAAACTCTCCGTACCTCGCTACAGCATGGCTCGTGCGTTGCCTGGGTGAACATATTTTTGTGTTCAAGGCCTAGAAGTGCGGAAGAGATAAGGAAGACACAACACGTGCATAATGCCTCCCCAGGAATTAAGGCGCAAGTCACTGAACTGGTGTGCGGCGTTCTCGCTCACAACTCGTCTTTATGCGAGACATTTAGTCTCGAAACTGTCATTTCATACAAATAAATTAAGGTATATGTGTATTTTACACGTCCACGCCTTTTAAACGGTACTGCAACATGATTTTCATACATGAAAAGAAAAACCAAGACACCCATTTTCGCCATTCTCGGCAGCTTGAACATAAACCTTAGAGACACGCGCAGGACCTTAAATGGGTATAAACTTGTGTAATGTTCTTTGAAAGCTATTCCCAACCAGACATAACGTTTGCTCGCTGAGTAGTTTTTAAATAATCTTGTAACGGTCGGATCTCTGCACATCGCGCTCAGCGGCCTGGGCTTGTAAGATAACTGCTATGCTCTGTGACGTAGATAAGCTGCCGTGACTCCAGACGTGAGATGCGACTGCGAACAGTTTATTGATAATAATAGTTTGAACATTTGTAATATTTCTAAGTATATTTAAAAATTGAATATTTTGTTAAAGGTACAAGTGAAGTTGGCTATTTACTGTTGTCAGCCAATTATTCACATACAAGGTTCATTTAATATTTTAGTGTTGACGATTGACATATAACAGAGTGCAGTACTGACGTTTTTCAAATACAGTTCTATTTCAGTGACAGAAGCGGCAAGGAACAGTCCCAGGGTTCGCCTGGAGAGATTTCGGAAAACAGTGGAAAACCTGACGGTCCGGCCGTGGAATTTAGCCAGTTTCCTCCCAAATGCTAGTCCATTTTTGTATGTGAGCGTAACTTCAGCTTAGACTACGCTATTTCAAATATTGTATGTAACTTTGGGTATTCTTTCCAATTTTTGGGTCTAATGTTTAAAAAAAAAATAAAGCAATCGTATAGTGTGACGTGAAGAAATTTTCGCCGAACGTTGTGTGATACATAAATAAATAAAAAAGCACGTTATTATGTTTATACGAGGTTCTAAAAATTAGAATTAATTAATCTTAAGGCCCTAGCTATTATTTTTTGCTATCTACATATGCGATCATTTTGCTAAAGTAAAGCGTTTATTTGGCACAATTACTTGTGCCTTAAAGAAACGCAGAAACATTTTGTGTCATGAATCTTTTTATAACTTAACTTCTCCAGGAAATTCTACCGTCGTAAATGTGATCCCTTCGATTGTTCTTTTATCAGTTTTTGTTTTGTTAAACAAAAAAAATTATTTTTATAAATGCGATTAATTTTAAATTATTTACTATGCCGTACACATTTAACTGCTAAGTATTGTTTAATGATTAAGGATATGATAATTTCACGGAATCTTCTGACAATAAACTAGACACCATTTGTAACTGTGTGCTTCTGCTGTTGGCGAGTTGAGTCACAGATTTTTTGCATGTGGAAAACGTGGCGGACGTTGTCGTTGGCCGGCGGGTTTTCCCGAGGACCTCCTGTTTCCCCAGCCTCTCTCATTCCATAGCTGCTCCACGCACACGTCATCCTCACCTCATCCATTCTACGGGCCTGGATGGGCGACAGGCATATCTCGCTAGTCGAGCAGTCAGCCCAACTTTCACCCTGGCCTTCACTCATACACAATGTAACCCTTTCCTAAGGTGGGAACACTTAGTGGTTGTTCATTTTAATTTTTCACTAGAGAGTCCATGTATGACTGGGCCAGTGCTAATTATGGTGAGCATCGACCGAACGTCTGCGATCTTTCTGTAAACATCTAAATCGTGCCACATCACCGTCGTCAAAGTCACACAAGACTCAGGTCGCTATAATGATCTGGAGAATATGCTGGAACAAGATCCTCGAGATGTCCCACCACCTCTACTTGAAACTACTCGGAGTGTGCCCGAGTGAGCGTAGGTCAGCGGACTGTAACCTGTCGCCCAATTACAACGTGAGATTTTCAGTCCTCTAGTGATGGTATAAAGATAAGAGGTGAGTGTTGAGCAGAAACGGCATTCAAGGAGATGGAGGGGGCAAAACGTTCAGGGGTCTCAACGGATCCCTATTTTACCCTAAAAGTCCCCATTTTAGAACTTGGTCCCTAAAAGTCCTTTAAAAAAAATTCTCTAAGTTTAATTAATTCAAGATTTTCAGATAACATAGTAAGAAAATATATTGTCACCTAGTTATGCCAATAAGCGTTCACCACATTATATAACAATTTTCTGGTCCTAAAATTAAAACTGTCACAGACATAGAGAAATGTGTATATGTTATTATCTTATAGCATAATGCTTTTACGTTTACCACAAAGTTTAACATTTTGAACATTTTTGTTGGCTTTTGTGATTCAGTCGCGTCACTACGTTCTAGTCTTTCGATGTTTTGGCAGTTATTGCAGCTGCCATCTTCAGTTAGTCTGTTGACCAACTTAAGATGAAAGCTTCTTCTTTTACTCTCAAACCTCCATGTAACAAATATTATATTTTTTCGTTCCTAGTGCTCAGTGTAGTTCGGGTGCATACTGGAAATCTTTACCTATAATATTTGTTACGAAATGCTGAATTCTGCCTATCTGGCCTGTTGGTTGAGAATTTTTGATACTTTATTTGGTCCCTACAATGGTCCCTATTTTTTACTTTGGTCTCGTATTCGGTATTTTATTTTAAACGTGCGTGGTCCGTAAGTCCCTAATATGTTTGCTTGAAGTTGTTGAGACCACTGTATAGAGTCACGTCTCCCACATGCGAAGATGGGGACTCGAATCCTGGTCGCAGTGGTGGGAGGTGAATGACGAGACAAATTGACCGCCGTCACTGAATATTCTCAAAAACAGAAGTTAAATATCCGATACGATGGCATGCTCAGACACACACGCCAGCAAAACAGCTTTGCTGGCCAGCTACATGGCGGAGATACCTACTGCCAACCAGCGTAAGACGGCGGCTAGGCCAATAGAAAACCTGCTGTAGCTTGCAGGAGCCAATCAGACACGGGGCGGGTAGCAACATCATCGGGCAGCCAATAAGCGGTGAAATTCTGACTTTTCAAGTGAGCCGCCACGTTAGTTTAAGTTCGTATTACTTTGCAGTGTGTTCCAGCGGTGTACTACGAGAGTATAGAAGTACTTGTAAGTAAGTGTGGTTGATGTTTGTTGCAGACCCAGTGTTCCTGATCATGGAGTACGTGGCTCTGGGCAAGCTACAGAGCTTCCTACGCAACTCCAGGGCAGAGCGGTGCTATGGTAACCTGCACGGACCTAGTAACACGCTCACATCACGCGACCTCACCACATTCGTGTACCAGGTGGCTCGCGGCATGCAGTTTCTCTCCAGCAAGGGGGTTAGTACACATTGTCTCTTACTTGCCAGAAACAATCAAGTTATTCAAGGGCAAAGCTGCCAACATTTCTCAAAGCAAATGAAAATATTTCTAATGACTACAATAACTAATTTCTGTTTTATTATCTATTGTTATTGTTTACTCTGGTTGCAGTGGCCCTATATCTTGAAACTCAGGTACATAAAACTTGTAAATGAATATGTGTATGTATATATATTACACTGAGAAAAAAACTGTGTTGGTGCAAACAAAATTTGTTTGAATCAACCAAATCATAGGGGCAACGAAATATGTGTTTGCTCGTTCCAAATTATTGTGTTCCCTCGATTTGTTTGAGGCAAATAGCTGAATTTTCTTAGCAGTACCAAATATTTAGTTGGTCATAAAAATATTTCGTTGGACATATGAAATGCTTTTACAGTATTTTAAGACCTAAAAAAATTATATTTTACTAACTTAAAAATTTTCTGAATTTTTAAGACCTTAAATTATGGCCGTGCTGGGATTTGATCCAATATCCTTTCACTTCGCTTCTTCTGTTCATGACCTAACCAACTGAGATACGAATTCTTCTGTGATATAAAAATTGTTATTTGTATAGGAATAGTTGGGCCTAATATTAAATTACAATTGTACTGCTTTATTTTCAAACATGTTCGTTTTCCGTCTGCGAAAAGGTAAACGACGTCAAACAATATTACCAAATTATTGCCGTGCACCGCAGCACAAAGAACGAGACTTGCAGCTGCGGTGAATTTCAGGTTTATATCATTTTCTTTTGTGAACGATCGAATCAATCACTTTGAAATTGTTATAGCTAAAATTAAGATACTTGAATTATGTTGATTAACAGTTTAAACGTCCTACTTGTCACACAAGTTTATATTTTGAAAGTTGAGATGTACAGTGTTATCCATCTTGTCGCTCACGCATGCCAGACATATGTCTTCCGCAAGTCAACCAAATGGATTTAGTTTCACCAACTAAATCATTTAGTCCATCGAAAAAAAAAAATGTTGGTTCAAAGCACATCACTCATAACTAACAATATTATTTTGCTGACAACTTGTAACAAGTTGTTTGCTTACACAAAATATTTATTTGACGTCCTATAGTAACCACATATACGTTTGGCACAAGCAAAGTGCGTTCAAATGAATAATTTGGTCGAGGGAAATAATTAAATTTGTTTGGAGGAGTCCAAGCTTCGTTTTACCAACAAAATATTGTTTAGCTGAAGCAAACATCACCCAAGCAATTATATTTAGTGTAAGGAAACATTTATTTCTCTCAGTGTACACACACACATCAATACATCGTCAATAAACATGCTCGAAAATTGGGCACAAAATGAAGAGCCTGAATAAAAAAATAATACTTTGAGCACTTCTACTAAAATACATTTTATTGGCAGGCAATATTTCAATATATTTTAAAATAATTTTACAATAATTATAAAAATTACCACAGACCTGTTATAAATATGCAATTTTGTTGCTTTACCAAAGTAATGCCGCATTGCTGCATTCCAAGCATTTAATTTCGAATTTAAGATGTAATTTGTATGTACAAATAACTGAAACTATTAACCAAAAGATTTTGTTGCAAAGCAGTAGTAAACAAAAATAGTTAAAATTAGCCTACATTACATTTATTCACTGACAATTTTCTGATTTAGTCAGGTCCTTGAACGAGAGTATTTGTATATGTATATGACTCATTAATACAAACAGATTTATCCAGTCCACTTCGCTGAGCGTACTTTAATCTCTTTGCTTTTAATTCATCATTATTTTTTTATGATAATCAGTAACTTTCTTTTGTAGAACAAAATCATATCGATTATAACTTCTGAGTTACTATGTAGAGGTCAATATTCACTTTTCTTGAGTTCTGTATTATTGTTCTACTTTTCACGCGCATAATTGTCGAATGTCGAAAAACCCGGAGTTATTTTTTTTTTAGATATTTACGGAAGCTTCATTTTAAAGCAAAAACCAACTCGATACTTCAAATGTTTCAGGAGATATCGATTATTAATTTAAAACACGTTTACATTTTTTACCGGCTTTCAAGGATGAATTTTAAAAAAATCCTAAAACTACTCTTTAGACAATTACACGTGCACCATTCTGTTGCAAAGATCACCACGATATCTTTTAAGAGATTTAAGAGGAATAGAGGGTTTATTGAAAACATATTTAACGGCTTTTCACCCCCTTAATTAAAATCGAAAAATTATGAAATATGCATTTGCTTAGTCAATGTTTTGAAATAAAAATACTAACAATATATCATCAGGTTAGAGAGTTATCGAGAATTTCGCGAAAACACGTTTTGCCCCTTTTCACCCCTTTACTTTTCGATTATCGAAAAATCCTTCCTTTGGGTGCTTACGTCGTGAGGGGAAGCTACGTTGAAAATTACACGTTTCTAGGTCCAGCGGTTTGGGCAGTAAGTTGACGAGTGAGTGGGGAACTTCATTATATATATGGTGAGTCAGGACGGAGTGTTAATTTTGCGTCCTGATGTCTCACAAAAACTGTGTCGAAAATGTGTTTATAATTTTTCCCTAAAGTTAGTATAGTCTGAGTAATGCTGCCCTGAAAATAGACTTTCAATTTGCATTTTAATTAAAATAAAAAAACTACTTAATATTGAAAAACTCAACCTTTTACGGTGTCTTATAAATAATTTTACTTCAATCTAAGTTATTATTTTAGGAATACTATTGGACAATTTATTATTATTCAAATTGGGCACGATACTTTTTTCTGCTTCTTACTTCGGGATACTTACCTGTAATTAATGTTGCTCCACACAACTATAAACGCACGGGCTAGATTGATAAGAATTATCGCCTTGTCAAAAACTGGTAGAGTTAGCCATTTTCAAGAAAGTTGAATGTAAAATATTATTGCATTTATCGCAACGCCTGAACCATATGCAGGCATTGCAGCTTCCTTGCAAAGCGTGTAATATAAGTAGTAGGTGTGTTGCAATGATGTGGTTTCAACAGATTTAATGTTAAGCGTTTATACGTGGATGGAATGAATGAAGGTGGCATAGTGTGTTAAAGCGATTGCACTGTATGGGCAAGAATAAAATCTTTTCAGGATAGTTTTTAGTGAGCTATCACCACACGAAATAAACACACTCCTTCCTGCCTACCTACGTACACGATTAATTTGTGTATTTAAGTGGAACTGCAACACAATTAATTTCCTTGAAAGTATGATCACTGCCACGCACACCGCACTATAAAAAACCATTATTCAGATTACTTCTGCGCATACGAATACAGGCAAAATTTATTCGACCTCTTTTACATTTTATTTTCGCTGACAATAGTTTGCATTTGCTACTTAGAATATGAAAATATGTAGGGGATAAGAGTAAGATACAGAGAAAAATCACGATTCCATATTTTTAACACAGAAATTTAAAGGAGTTCTTACTAACTACCGCTCAATAATATCTCAGCAGCACATTATATACATTGAAACTACGTCTTGGCCAACAATCATCCTTCCAGACAGAGCTTTTAAAGCCTTCGCTCCAGTTTCAAAGCGACTCGTTTGAAAGATGCAGGGTAGAATACTTGGAAGCAATAATCTAGAAGCATTACTTACCCTTATTTTCATCCTCTCTGCTGCCCCCCTCCCTTCCTCTAGCAGGTCACTAGGTTTGTTTTTATCTTTCGTTGTAAGAGAGGAAATAAAAGGTTTATTAAATTGAAGTCTCCCGTCCCTGCGAGTGGTACGAACGTCTGCTGTCAAGATTCTTGTTTGCCCTGACGAGAGATCAGTAGCACAACGGAAATTCCTTGACGAGAGATCAGTAGTAGAAACGGAAATGCCTGAAAGCTGCCTGGTGTAAATAGCAAAATAAAATATACATGCCTACACGTCTTCTTGTCTGTTTATATTTCATAAATTCAAGACGTCTGTCAACACAAAAATACTTCCTGGCGGCGAAAGAACAGAAATTCTAGTAAAACAAAGTAAGTAAAGAAGATTTAAATTTTTTTTAAATAACTTGTGTCTTTATTCTTGTAGAATTTGCTTGTTCGTAATAATGTTTCCGTGTTATGTAAGGCCAAGCTTCCGTATTTATGCTGTTCATTCGAATGTTGATTTTAAACCGTGCAAGGGAGGATATATCGTACAACCCTAAGATATATTTGTTGAAAACTGATTTTACTATGTAGCGCAATATTGCCAAAGAAACGTTTAGTTGAGACATTCGCCGCCATTTTCGCTGAGTAACCATGTTTCTTGTTGAATAGGCGGCTTTCATAGTACCTATTTTTTTTCCAAACAAATAGGTATATTGTTAGTATTTAACACTCCTTATTGTCCTGCTAATTCAAAATAAAAAAAATCTGTTTAGTCAAACACAATTTAGTTGTTAGTATTAGCAGTTCAAACTGTTATCCATATATAACAAACAGCCAATGGATATTCATACAGAACACATAAAATATATGAACTAATACCGTACCTCTAGTTAGAGACGGAAATATTATTGAAATTGTCGCATATTGATATTTATAATACAATTTATAATGCTACTAGTTTTTCTATCGAACTCTTATTTAATTAACTACTGCAGTATATGACAAGTTGTAGTAGTCGAGTGGTAGGCCGCCATCATGTGGTTGGCAAGAACAGGCTTGGATCCAATGTTTTGATTTGTTATAGGTGACCAATATTTCCTAAAAAGATAAATCCGACCCCCCTCCCCGGTAGCTCAGTTGGTTGAACGGCCGACTTTGGTTCGAAGGGTTCTGGGTTCGATTCCCAGGTATGGCCGGGTGTAAAATTTGTGTTTGTCTGTTTGAGTCATTTCAATTGTCAGAGTCAATAAAACTGTCACAACTGGGGAATCGTCTTATAATAAAGCTGTAAAGGGGGGATGTTTGGCTCGTTGAGGATGTTGAGATCTCGCCAAGGGGTCTAACATTTATTATAAAAAAAGTGGTTAGCGTAGGATCGAATCCCAGTCAAGTCAAGGTAAGTATTTCTATGGTTATAAAAGTGACAAGGAACTAGTGTCGAGTAGATAATAGAAAATAATGTTTTTTCTCAAAATACTATATGTAATTCTATGTTTTTGTGTTTTACTGCAAAGTGATTTTTACATTACATTGCAATATTTCTGAAACATTACTCTGTAGAGTGAGAGAGGACATATCTACATTGCTGAGATGTTGCTGAAACATCTCTGAAATGTTTTGTTATGTTCCTGAGTTGTTACAAATGTTTCAGTGAAACATTTCTGAACTGTAACTGAAACATTTTGTGCTGTATGGGCAGTGAGGTGGTATTAGAGTGTATTATAAACAGCATACATGTAGCACAAAAAGTAATGTAATTTTCTGTAAGCCCTTAGACATCTGCTTAGCAAGCAACTGAGGTAAAGTTACAATTATTTTTTTGAAAAATGTTTCTAAATGAGTAAATTTAAAGGTAGGCCTAAGTCTTCAAAACTAAAAATGTTTTATGTGGATTTTCTCAAAGAATGCTGCCGTAACATATATACATTAAATTTTTAACTTTACAAAATAACATAAGCGAACAGTATAGCCCATATTATTTACGTCAGTATGTGTGTGTGGGGGGTGGGTGGGTGTTGTGTGTGTGTGTGTATATATATATACACACACACACACACCCACGCGCGCGCGCACAGTCCAAACCAATGGACCTAGAGACATTAAATTTTAAGCGTGGCTTCCCCTTGTGCCGTAAGCACTTAGTAAGAACGGATTTTCAGAAATTCGAAAATTAAGGGGGTGAAATGAGGTAAAATCAGTTTTCAATTAATCCTCGATAGTGCTTGGAACCCGATTGATATTGAGGTGATTTTAAGTTCAGAATGTAACTTACAAGCGTACATAATTTTTTTGAAATTCCAAAATTATATGGATTAAAATCCATAAATATGTTTTCAATCAATCCGCGATAACTCTTAAACCCGTTCAGATATTGAAGTGATTTTTACTTCCGAATAAGGCGTACGCATATTACTAAAAAATGTTTTCAGGATATTTTGAGCGGGCTGTGGTGAACGAATGTCCGACCATTCGTCACCTACTAAGACGATCCGGGCTTGATTCCCGGCGGTGTCAGTCCCCGCATTTTCACATGTGGGAATCGTGCCGGACGATGTCGTTGGTCTGCGGGTTTTCTTAGAGATCTCCCATTTCCCCCGCCCCCTCATTCTAGCACTAATCCGTACTCACCTCATGTCATTCCTCACGAGCGTTGAAGATCGAGTTGTTGAGCGCTCACCAAATACTCTCACTCAAGGATTTTTTGAACTTCAACATCGAAAGTTATTTTAAAACAATGAAACGTCGTTTCAGCTAATCCTCTGTATCTGTTAAATCTGTTGAGATATCGAGATGATTTTTGAAAAGGAATGAAGCTTACATAAAATGCTATTTCAGTATTTTTCCAAATTCGGCAGTTTAAGGAGCGAAAATATAAAGTGTGTTTTCACCATGATGTCAATGTCTCATTAACACGATAAGCTATCGTCGTATAGTTTTTCCTTAACAAATTGTACGCGAGCAGGCCGGGCAACAAGAGAGAGAGAGAGAGAGAGAGAGAGAGAGAGAGAGTGTGTGTGTATATGTATATATATAGGATGGCCAAGAATAAGTGTCACAGATTGAAAGGGATGGTAGATGTGCACATGTTTGGAACATATTTGATTAAGGGTGTTCACATGGCAAAAAAAAAAAAATTACACTGAAATTAGTTATCATGGGCACTATGCTAAAATATTTAATAACACAGAATGAAACTCCTTTGTTTTTTTTAACAAAATCCGAAAATGACGCAAATTTACCTCATTTATGGCAATTTTAAAAAAAGACAAAGTGACATTGTTGTGTGTTTTTAAATCTTTTAAATCAGAGCTAAAAAATTTCTACAAGTGGAAAATGTAGTCTCAAGTAACGTCTATAAAACTGACAATATGCCAAGCAAATATAAAATGTTGAATTTTCGCCATGTGAACAACCTTAAGGAACCTTTGTCCGGAAACGCCTCCTTATACCTGCATGTATCGGGTGTGGCGGAGGACATTTTGAGCAGCACATGTAAAGGGCACACATTACTGAATAAACCTGAGTGATAATACAGATACACATGTGTCGTTATTGACATCCGACGACACCATTCCCGCCAGGTTGCCTACCTACCCCTGTTAATTTGTTGCACCATTTTCAGGTATAAGGATGCATTTCCGGACACGGGTTCCTTAATCAAATATGTTCCAAACATGCACCTCTACCATGTCTATCAATTTGTAACACTTATTCTTGGCCAGCCTGTATATATATATATATATATATATATATATATATATATATATATATATATATATATACATTTCTAACCAATGGATTCGAGTGAGTGTTACAATACCTCATTTTATGGCCTCGCTCTTTAGTTGTGCAGTGGTTTCGAAAATGTTTTTTTTTTTAACGTGAAATAATTCATATATCAAAAATTCATCTTACAGTTTTAACACTTTTATATCAATGTTTGTAACTGAATTTTTCTGTTACAATACACCTAACGGATTTTTTAATTTTTGCCCCTGAAATGTCATATATTTTGTTGTCAAAATAAACCAAAACGAAGCAAAATCATTTTTTAGTAGCAAACAATACATTATTTTGAAAAACACGCTACCAAAATTGTGTGTTGTATGATTGTACATAGTCTCAAATTTTTTCAAAGCAGTTGGTTAAAAATATTCTAGTTATTTGCAATTGTTTGAAATAAATGAAGGATCATAGGTAGATAGATACACGTAAAATTCACGGTATTTCTTACCACCGGGCTAGACTCCAAATGGCTATATACTCGTCCAACTTCCCCCATAGGAAAAAAAATGCCATGGTATGCCGGGTAAAATGCAACTGACCAATAATTAAAAGTTGCAGGTTTGAGTGACCAACCTACTGTAAAGCTGCCACACACGTAGCTGACATCACATAGAGACTACAGCCAGTCTCATCTCATACTGTAATTGCGTGTATATAGGACTGCTAAGTATAGTCTGTTATCAAATAATAACGCGAATTTTGCAGGACCTTAACCATAGGCTTTCCTGCATTTTTTATCTTTAAAGAGTACATATAGCAAATTCAACTCCCATTATTGCGGAAAATATTTTTTCGCTGTTTTTTGCCTAAATTCTAAGATTAAAAAGTACAGTTGAAACTTATATTGTACATACATTTTTTTTTCTGGAGAAAATTAGGGTAATAAATAAAGTCTACTTTTTCCTGCAAATATGCCTGACGGCCTTATACTTAATTTCATTCATAAGTTATGAGGTTGACTGAGTCACACCATCAGTTTATTCTGTATCTATAGTTCAGTAGAAGGTAGGATGGTAGAATATAGGAGGTGTGACCAGACAGCATCTCCAGTTACAAGCAGAAGACACGTTGTCGCGGGTGTAAGTGTTGTGTTGCTCTGCCCGCAGATCATCCACCGCGACCTGGCGGCTCGCAACGTGCTGGTCGACGAGAACCACGTGTGCAAGGTGGCCGACTTCGGGTTCGCGCGCGACGTCATCGCCAGCCACGTGTACGAGCGCAAGTCGGAGGGCCGGCTGCCGATACGCTGGATGGCACCCGAGTCGCTCTACGACAACGTGTTCTCCGTCAAGTCGGACGTGTGGAGCTTCGGCGTGCTGGTGTGGGAGGTGGTGACGCTCGGCTCGACGCCCTACCCGGGTCTCGCGGCCGCCGACGTGATGCGCAAGGTTCGCGATGGTTACCGTCTCGACAAGCCCGAGCACTGCCGCCGAGAACTGTACAACATCATGTACTACTGCTGGGACCGCGACCCCAAGGAGAGGCCTACCTTCCAGGAGCTAGTACAACTACTGGAGCAACTGTTGCTCTCAGAGACAGAGTACATCGAGCTGGAGAGGTTTCCTGACCACTCGTATTACAACATGGTCAGCCTCAGTGGAGAGAAGCTGTAACGTGGTGACCTACACTGCTGCACACACACGCTGAGCCGCTCTTCAGCCCCTAGCGTTGTACGCTGCTGTACACACACGCTGAGCCGCTCTTCATCTTCTAGTGTTTTACACTGCTGTACACACATGCAGAGCCACTCTTCTGCTTCTAATGTTGTACAGTTGTACACACACGCTGAACCTCTATTTAACCTCTACTGTTGTATACTGCTGTACATATACAATGAGACACTCTTCAGCCCCTTGCGTCCTATACTGCTGCACACATGCGTTAAGACTTTCTTCGTCCTCTACTGTAGTATATTGCTAAACATGTACTGTGGGCCATTCTTCCGCTCCTGATGATCTATACTGCTGACTACACATGCTAAGCCGTCTGGTGAGGTATACAGCTGAACACAAAAAAAACATTGCGCGAGATTTTCATCACATATATCTTTAAAACATGCACAGCTCACATAATTTACATCGGATGCAAGATGCCGCACACAGGTGTATGTCAGTAGTGAGTGATACATTGTGGTGTACTGGACATAACACAAACAGTGATATAATAACATTTTCTACCATTATAACAATCTCAAGTTAAATGAGCAATTTTCAATACATACTCAGTCACTTACTGTGGCGAAACACCGAAATAGATTTATACTATGAAGAGAAACCCTTTTTGTATTTTATAGAATATCAGTCTCGGAAGAAGTGTACAGTGCGTGATTTCTGAATTTCACCATTAATTAGGAAAACAAATTGTATGAAAAGTGTGAGTGTCTCAGGGATACTTGAAGCACTGTTGAGCTTCTTTATTTTGTTAATATTGTTTATAGGTTTGTCGAAAATGTGAAGTAGCAGTAAAGATATTTCCTCAAACTTTCATAGTTAATAATAATTTAATTATTAAAATATAACTCATGCATAAAACACGTACAGAGTTGATAGCAGCAACCTTATTTTTGTTAATTTAGTTCATGGGAACGTTAACTGAATTTAAAACTAATTTAGTGAAATGTTACTTATTTATTTTTAGTTTATTTTTGCTGTTATTTTCACATATATCGTTTTCACTGCATTGGGAATATGGCATCTCAAATATCTTAATGGAAGATATTTATGGTTTCTTACTACTTCTGGTTTGTAATGGTGAGCTTTAACTATTCTGTAACAGAGGCTATAACAGCGCATATCGTGGTTACCTAATTACTGTACTTATATATGTAAATATGCAAGTCACATCTATAATAATTGACTCCCATGTCTAAATATGACTTTTTGTGCTGAGTATCATATTTACCACTTTGTGTTATCAGAATAGAACGACGAATAGAACTAGATAATATAAGGAGCATTTTTTTCTGACCACACATGCTAAGAGTGCCACAGTGATTAAATTGAATACAGTACTGCATTAAACACTCCAAGATTATTTTTCATATATATTTGTGTTCAATAAAAATGTATTTTTAAGTTCCAGTAACGTTTGTAAGATTTGCAAATAACTACTCTCTGGTAATGATGCTTGTTAAGTCGATGAAACTATGAAAAAAAATATTATTCAAATATACTGTGATTTGAAATTGTCCGAAAAAAATTCTACTGTAACTTGTTTGTTCTCCTTAAGAACGATCAGAAATATGCATGGTGGTGATCCTCAAGTAATATTTGAAGTCCAATTTCTACCAACGCGTACTTTAGACACACACATATAGCATATTACGTGTAATGATACTTGATGATATTTGTAACTTGGATTTTGGACATTGAAGTGACATTCGTAAATGTGAAAAATGTGTTTTAGTAATCATACCAAATGTCTGTTTGCATGCTTCTAATTAGTTATTTTTATACTCATCTTAAACAATGAGTATTAAAAATATTTACGTAAGGAGGCGTCAAGAATATTTATAATATACAAGATGATTTCAGAATAAGGTTAGCAGTATTACTGATACCCAGACAATTTTCTTGAAGATAATTCATGATAGTGCCAACTTTATTACCAATGATTTAAACCTTTATTTTTTTTTAACCGGTATTTAATTTTAGGTAAGGCGTTTCCTTTCCTAGGAAACATATTTCAGAAGATTGGGTTGGCTAGCCTGTCACAGAAAAATCTTTAACAATTTTGTACAATATGTAAATTACTATTAGTACATGCAGCAAAATTGTGATTTTCAAAAGGTTTGAACTCAAAAATATATTTAAATTATGTCTCAATTGAACATAAATATTTAGCCCTAAAATTTACTTGATAGCATCACATTGTCTGCGCTTTTGTGTCCTGTGTTAATGATTTTAATATTAAAATATTGTGATGTTTAAATATTCTGATGCAGTTTAAATATCTAATTCCTTTACCGGAAAAAAATAAGTTATTTTCATCAATTTTCAATTCAATTAGGATATTAAGACTCTTGTTGGTCACCAGTCATTATTCTCTTGGTATCACTGTAACGGTACTTGTACTATGCTGTAACTGATGTAATTAGAATACTGTTATTTGGATATTTTAAAACTCATCAGAGATTTTTTATTATCTTTCCATCTTTTGCACAAATAAATTTTCACATTTTGTACAGTTCGTTATTTTAAAAGTAAAAAAGTACTTTAGTAATGTGCTGTTCTTATTTTACATCTTAGGTATTTGGAATATGTTTCATGTTTCAAAAATGTTAAAAACAGTTGTGTTAATATTATATTATAAATCCTTTCTAAGTGCTTAAATCCTTATTGATTCGTATATGTTGTTACTATTACTTTTTTTATATTTTATTATTAAAATTATTTATGTACCTGAGCCAGTTACATGTTATGTAAGTCATGCGTGGCTGGTACTATATATAATAGGACAACTTTATACTAGATTTACATATTCTTAGGCTAATGTTAAAAGTTGTTGCTGTACATATCAAAATCATATTATTACTATGCTTCACTATGTAATTGCTACTGTTCGGAAGTAAAATTAATTAATTCAATGATCAGTTCCCGTCGTAACGACTTGACTTAATATTTTTCATAAACATACAATATGCCAGTTATTTTAATTTTAATGCTTATATTATCACATTACTTAACGAATGAGTATGTCTGTGTTCTTCAATCCTGATTACTTATGTGCAAAACTGAAACTGCTCAGAAAGTAACGTGTTACTGCAGAAAGAACAGCGCTCCTGTCAATGGGAACTGGCATCAAATGACATGTCTGGCGTTTTTCTTATGACTGTCCTATACCGTCATTGTACGATGTTTGCCGATACTAAACTAAACAGTGTCAATAAAATGACTGAACGTTAGCCACTACAGTCAGTTATTATACTCCTTAGCCACTGTGAAAAATTGAGTGTTCTAACTGCTTTGGTAGTGAGTATTACAGACTACTTCACACAGTCTACTATATTTCATATTTTTTTGTGAATCAATTTAAGATATCTTAAGCCTTACAAATTTGTCTTGTAAAGTGTCTTAATAGTAGACCTGGAAGTTTGAGAGAACCATACGAGATGTTGTGATAGTAAGCATGCTGATGCTTAATTACTTATAACCATAATGATGCTTGTGACTGCTTATCCATGATCCTACAGTTTTAATATTTTTATATACTTAAAGTATTAATGTAAATTGTTACCTACTGTTGTATGACAGTTTACCTTATGTATTCTCAACTGATTCGTTAAAGGCTGTTATTCACTAATATCTTGTATTTGCATTACTCCAGAGTCCACTTCAATATTTTCAATGCACGAGTCGAAGTTTGCCCCTTAACTATCGAAATAGTGAACATAGTAGAAAATGTTTACATTTTTGTAGGCTTTAACTGCGTTTTATTGTTTGCTGAAATTTTCTGGAACATAATACAGACTCTCTTTCCTTTTATTTTTAGAGAAAACTTACACAATACATGTAGCTGATATTATCCAAGAAAAGATTGCAAGTAATATTAATAGCAATATGAATTTTGAGCATAAAATATCTATAATGTCTATACAAAATAAGTTATTTTGGGAAAAAATAGGCTTAGTTTTTCAAAGAATTTTCATCACATTTATGTGATCGTTTTACGATACCTCACAGTTTTCAGGATTTAAAAAATAATATCACATAAAAGTACACAAATATAAAACCTTGACCTTAATCATTTTCTGGATTTAGTGTTCATTATCTAGCATAAGTGTAACAGGGAGCAGAATTTTGATTGGAGTATTAACAACACCAAAATCAGACGAAATTGAGAATACTTATTTCAAATGAAATAAAGCCTTTTTATATGTGGTCTTGAAATAAATAAATTGAATATGCTATAATATGATTCAGTTTGTGCATACATACCGTTTGTTGAAAATGACAATGCAATCATTTTTAGGAGACCGTATTTAAAAATGTTCAATTGAAAGTATATTTTAAATCAAAATTTACATTTGGTATACTGGTTACATTTATCCACGTCTTCACATTATAGAAAAATTATGCTGTTATTAAAATTTCCGCTTTCAGTCATTTTTGTACAGTGTTTTGTTGTCATTTATGAAGCCAGCTGAAATAAAGTATAGAAGATTTGTTTTGATATTATTACACAAACAATGGAATTTAAATGTGTAGCTATGCTAGTTGGAACGATTTCAGAATCCTTTCAACGTACAAGAACCAGAACATGTCCAAAGTGAATAAGCGCAGAATGTTTTGTAAACAGTGGCCTTAAATTATAATATACACATACTCGCGTGTTGTATGTATGATTCTAGGGTGGCTAAAATTTCAGTATACTAATTATTATTCACATTCTGTTTGTAATTAAATTTTTAAGCTAGAAAACTTCTCATATTTAAAGCACATAAACTTTTTTGTCACACTAGTCACATATTTAACTTAACATTGTTTAATATTATTTCTAAGTTAAATATTTATAAGTGGAAGAAAAGCCGTTTTATAGATAATTAAAAACTTGTGTGTGAAAATTATTTATATTGTGTGGTTCTATATGTTATGCGGGGAATATAAAATTTATCAGAAACTACCGTTTTCATTTTGTGAACAAGACAAATAATTGCAAGTTGGAAACAATTTTGTCTCATACTGTTATCCAGAATGTAATTCTCTCATATGTGTTCATGAATTATGTAAATATGTTGTAAATATTATGTTTATTTTTATTTTGCGTGCAACAAAAATGCCCAATGTATACTAATTTGTTGTACAAAAATATTTCAGAATGTTGATTTTGTATAATGTGTTCACTTTTTCATTGTGACTGAGTCATGTAAACCAAGCAAATAAAATAAAACAAATAAAACAGTAGTAAATGTGTCTATTTAAAATTAAAGTGGAATTAATTTATGCTTTAGTTTTAGTATTTTTATGTATATTATGTTTACATGATCAAAACTGATACATTTGCACATAATGTTTCATGAAATTTCAGAGGTTATAAGGTTATGGATATGATGTCTTGATTAACTTAAACACTTTCTTTGTATACCAACGTCTAGTAAATGACCGAAATGTCAACGTAGAGAGTCATGGAAAACAATGAAACTTAATTTATAATATAAATACCCATTACTTAAACCGATTAGTTGATTTTGTAAGTGAAAATAAAATTTAAGCGGTGGGTTTCAGAAATAACAGCAGATATCTACATATGTTATTACCAGCAGCCTGACAGTTATTACCAGTGGCATATCGTGGTTGAGTTCTAAGGCATGCAATGATAAGCAGTGACTATACTCAACCAGGGCGGATCCAGGGGTTGGCCCACCTGGCCCCCCTCCTTATTTTTTTTGATTTCTCAATGAGAAACTCATTTATACTCTTTTACAATTTGGAATCACAATTAATTGTTATTAAAAGTGATAGGATGAAAACATTGTTACCCACTTTAAGCCGTGATGCTAGTTTGGTAAATCCATAATTCAAAATAAGTGTAATATGTATTTGTGGGGTTGTCAAAGGGTTTTTCTTGTCAGCAGCGAGCAGCGCGAGAGTGTGAGTCACGAGCCCACAGACCACCACGAGCTATCCGTTATACAGACTACCTCGCCCTCCCTAATCCCCCCCTCCCGGGTACATATTCACCCCCTCGCTAAGTCTATTAATCCCAAACCGCACAGACAACACAACACTGTCGTCGCATTACATTAGTTGGCAGTAGGCAGTGCAAGTACGTAACTGTGGTGTGAAGACAGTTATATTGTTGAATTTACTGAAGATTTATTTTGGTGTTTATATGGCGTAACGGAGGCACATAATGGTAAGTTAAATCTAGTGATTTTTATTTATTTCGATGTTTTTTAAGCATATGCCTATTTAAGAAATATATGAACCATGATCGAGTAATTAATTTGGCTGGACAGAGAGGAATTCAGATCTTGTAGTATCCTCCAGAATATGATTCCATTATTTTACCCCATGTGCTGCCTCGCTTGGTCATGGAAACAGGCTGTTTATCACTTTAACAACAATGAGCGCTCGCAACAATATCTGAAACAAGTTGTGAAGACATTTATTTTGAGAATGCTGGAATAGCAAACGTATTCAGCTTGCCAGAATAAAAGTAGGCCTACTCTTTTTACAAGCTTACATACTTTTCAATTTCCATGAAATTTCATTTCTACATTTCAATTTATGTCCAGGGCTATTGAATATGCAGTCAATCAATGAGTGACTGATTATTCTGCGTCATGCCATGGAAATGAACCCTGGTCGCAGGCTGCCAGTTTCTCTGAGCAATTTGTTTGTATGTTTTAGTGTTTTAGAGCCCTGTAACATAAAGCAAAAAGGTAGAAGAAATTCTAGTTACTGTTTGCTTCTTTCGCCTAGTTTGTCGCAATAACAAGGTTGTACGCATAACCAGTCTACCTCTTTGTTATATATTTCCCTTCAGTGGCATCGTCCGGCGCGATTCCCATGTGCGAAAATCCAGGGACCGACCCCGTCGGGAATCAAACCCGGATCACCTTGGTGGGAGCCGAGTGATGTGACCACTGGACAACAGGTGCCCTCTTTGCACAAGTGCTTTACCTCAGTTTAAGTAAACTGATAAAATAAGCCATTATGCATGGTGGAAATGCAAAAGTGTTGAATTGTGAAGAAATGTCGAATGCTAGGTTGCACATATGTAACAAGTTGAACTCGCATTTGGGAGGATACAGGTCAAATTCCAAAGTAGAAAAAATATTTTTCTTCTTGGTTTAAATATGTTAGAAGACTGGAAAATGGCTCCTCGCAAATTAAAAGAGCAACAGTACTTTATTATTTTTTCAATAGTTTCAATACTTCAATACTTCAATAGTTCAACTCTAACATGTTACAGGGTTTCAAAATATTGTACTAAAATGTGTGTGATTCTCTATCACAATTTCAATAAATTCTTATTTTCCAAAAAATCTTTTACCGAATTTCCCAGCTCATTAAAGGAATCCAATCGTCTGGAATTCTTTAGGAAACACTCACAAGTCACAATTCATTACTGCATTTTGCAGAATTTTTTACAACTTGTTTCTGTTATTTTTTAAATTTTATTACTTTTACTTTTTTTGAGTCAGCCTACATTATAAACAAAGGGCTTTATATTTAAAAAGAACCATTCAATTTTCACTGTATTGTGTCATTTCTATGTTTTTTCTCTTCTCTAACGAGGAAAAAAAATTACTGTATATGTATTGTAATGTACTGTAGACAATATTGGGTGCAAAACAGAAGAGCATTTCTTTAGAAAGTTTCCCCAATGCTATTTGTGCAAGTGTGCATTACACAACCCTCTTCGACATTAATCCGTATATTTCACCTGCACACCTCCTACACTGGACTGCTTGTGTACATACACTTTTTTTATCACAACAATAAAGATTTAATATTTTGTACATATTTTATCCTTAAAAATATAATAATTTCTTAAAGTGGTATATTCAACTTTTTCGGTTCATAAAAACCTTGAAAAGCACCATTTTGCACGATTAAATTCAAATTTTTCCGGGAGAGGACCCCCTCCATTACTTGGGTATCGATATCTCCTTTGCAATGCATGCCCACTCCCCCCCCCCCC